>VYZP01074400.1:0-28430 GCA_013400635.1 Hypocryptadius cinnamomeus
TATTGCTGTGCTTCTGTAATTCCCATTGAAGAGAATCTGTTTGAGGTACAGTAAATAGTACCTGTTTTGAGAAGCTCTTTACATTTGCTCACTTGAAATATTGATGACTGTTTTAAGCTGGTATAATAGCATATCATATTTCATGAAAGTATTGCAAAACTGCTCATCCACAAAACTGCATAAAGTGATACTCAAGGTAAAGACTGCAGAGGCTTTTAAGAGTAGCAAGAAACACCAAGAGTTGGTGCCACTGGTGTGACTCATTTCAGAATCTCCTTGCTGAAGTTTTCCTCACACATTGTCCTTGACTCTGCCCTGGTGGAGCAGCACATCTGGGGCATGAAGCACACTGACTGCCTGGAGAAATTCTCCAGTTCAGCCTAACAGAGAAACAAAGGGTGCAATGTTGGAACAAGGAACACGTATTTAGTCTGAACTGTAGAATTTTGTGTGTCTGTAGGTTTAACACTAACATCCATTCTTCTACCTAATTTCTAACTTGTGATGCTACATGTACTACTCGGTATTTCAGACATATTGAAACAGTGGGTGGTTTTACAGACCATATGTGCTGTAATCTCTAGACACATCGCAGCATGTTAAAGATGGAGAATCAGATGCAGTCCTCAGATTGAATTTTTGGTTCCCTTGTTTTGTGGGTTTTTAACAGATTCGCCATAAAGTTAATTGAATTCCTCTTTCATTCGGCTTTAAGCAGATGTGTAAGTAAGAACTTTTCATGGAATTTGTTGTGACTTGAAGTGAAAGGTGAGATAGCCAGCAAAGAATTGCTTACAATTCAGTGAGAATCCGGATTAAACAAGTGACTTAATTTACTTTGAAAGTTTCAAAGTCACCCTCTCTTCCATGTTGTGCAACCTCAGAGTACAGGATGCTTAGCAGATACTATTAATTTCTAGTTTTGTGCACTCTGGCGTGCATGTTTGCTTATGAAGTAATGACTGTTTTAGACCATGATGTAGAAAGAAATGACTATTACTGTGAAGCCTTAGCCAATTTTAGAAGCAGTCTGTAGCCAAATCTTTCTTGAATTTTTTTTCATGAGAATCTCAGCTTGATTTTAAAGCATTAACAACGTTAAGAACTTCACATATGTTTTAGAGAACCAGCTGAAGTGTGCGGGGTTCTCTGCATGGATCCTAGCTCACTTATTTTCATCTTTGTCTGCATGTAGTTACAAAGGATGCTCTTTTTAATATTTTGCTTTTTTATAACTTTTATTAAAAAAATATAATTGACAATTAGTCAAATAATTTAAAATACCTTTTAGCTATCTCCACAGATTTAAAGATGATATCTCTGAAGATTTAAAAAGACCCATGCAGAAACTCTGTTGGAAATCAAGCTCGTCAAATAACAATTTTGTAAAACTGTTTCCCATCACCATTTCATTACATCAGCAATGTCAATGCCATGTAGATATAGCTCTAGTCTCTGCCCCAGACTGACCTGGATGCTAATGCTGTATTTTTGCCTTGTATTTTTGTTCCATTTTCATAATCTTTACTCAATCTAAAGAGTTCTTTTCTTCATTTCCAAAGAGCTGTTTCCAGAGGGCCACTTCCAGTGTGGTTAAACAAGGCTTAGAAAAACATATTTACCTCTTAATTTAACTAAGGGCTATAAATATTAAAAGGAAGTGAATTTCAGATGAAGTAAGACAAAACCAGAAAGCTTCAGGGATATTACCATAAAATTATAACCTGGGCAGATTGCAGAAATCAGATGATTCTGATCTAAATAAGTGTTTAGAAGTGCAGTCACTACCTGTTTGTACCAGACCATAATGACTGAAGGTCTGAAACAAAAGCTAAACAATTGCAGTTAATACAAACTCTGCAAGGAAAATTTGCAATCACGGGTTTGAAGTGTACATACAGAATATTGCTCATTTAAAGTTTTATATCCAATGGCACCATGATAGTGTTAAAATTTATGTCTCATCTGGATTGGGGTGATCCCCCAAACCCTTCACTTATACCTGTCTCTCAATAAAATTATAAATTGCACTGTGTCTTTTGGTTAGCAGCCTGTCAAATTATTGATAGTGTTTATAGTGTCTTTAAATTATTACCAATGCAGTCTTTTGAATGAGGAAATTACACCATGGGGATGTAGCCAATCTGGGGGTCCTGGCTTATGGAATTTGACTAAAATGTATGCTTGAACAAGCTTGACAGTGAGCACACTGTAGAAAGCACTCAGCTTTAGTTTCAAGACCTTTCATACCCCACATCCCAAAATATCTACAAAGTAAGGTAGAAGATATTAATGGTATACTGCTGAGACAAGACATGTCCAGCATATTATCCATCAAGTGTAGTTTATTACACATGACCTCTGGTAAGAGCTCTGCTGCAGAGTTAGTGTATTTATCACAAAAACCCAACCCAAGCAACCAGAACCCCAAGCCACCCACACCTTCATGATCAATACCTTTCATTTCATTAATTGCCCTGGATGAATATAGACACAGTAAAAAAATAAACATAGTATAGCACACCTACACAATGTTACATGGCCACCACTGTAACACCACCAATGATGTTCCTACAGGAGGGCCGGGAGAAAGAGTCTAACTTGAATCCTTTAATTAAGATTTCAGAGTGCTGTCAGCTGAGCTGGTGTTGTACACTGAACCAGATCACCTATTTCCTGCTAGGTCACAACAACATGCAGATATTCATAGACAGAGATTTGATGCTGCTGTTCCAATCTTCAAATCTTCAAAAAGTGCTACTAAATATAACTCTTAAGTTGTGTCTTACCAGTAAAGCCTCTGTGTTCTCATGCTCCAGCTCACAAAGCACACACACATGCAGACAGAATCCACCTAGTTAGCACAGTGAAAGAGGTGCAAAAATGCTTATCAAATCTACATATGCAAGGCAGCAATCTAGCCAGAGCCATTTCTCCCCTGCTAAAGCAGTTGTAAGGCATCCACCGACTCGGTGTGCAAGCAGTGCTTAGCCATTTGTGAGCCAACAAGACTTTTGTGGACCGGTGTTATTTACAGAAGCTACAGAGAATTTTTGCTGAATGCATACATTTGGGCAAGGCACTTCATGGATATTCTGTATAGGAGATAATTTTCCTAATCATGCAAGAACACATAGAGGAAAATGCACATTTATATCCAGTGAGATGAACTGGCAGAGCTCCCTCCCCCATGCTGCACCCCAAGAGATGTGGGAAGCCATATAACCAGAGAGGAACATCCCTTCTCCCAGCAACACAACCACCCAACTTTGGAAGCTATACAGGGTGCCTGCCAGCTCTAAGCTGGCCCAAGTTACCTAAACTTCATCTGAAATTGCTATCATCAGAAGACTCACTCCTCTCTCCACCCTTATCTGCCCAAAACAGGTTCTCCTCATAATCTTATAACATTATAGCAATATAAAGTACAAATAGTTAAGGCAATGGTCTTGGTTTCAAATGTTATTTCATTTTAATATATGACAACTTCTGGGTGGAAATAGTTCTCCTTCCTTTTCCCCCCCCTTCATTAGACAGACTCTTAAAGTAGATGCTAGGTCCTAAATTAGTACAATTTGTTTCTCTAGAGATGTAAGTAAAACTACTTTTTGAAACTAGAGGAGTTAAATCAGCAAAACCCCATAAGGGTACTTTTATTTTAAGCCAAATACTTTAGGAATTGTTTTTGGCTAAGGTAAAATATGCTACTCTTACAGCACAATCTAGGGGATATACATCTGTTGAAAAAATTCCACAGAAAAACGTAAAATGCAGATCACGAAGCAATAGATGAGTCCTTAGTGCAGTTATTTTCATGACTCCCAATGTTGGTTCAGGTGGTTTCTCACAGTGTAACTCTTGTTCCAGAGTACATAAGGATGTAGAATCTTTTATTGTGGTGATGGGAAACCAAAGGAAAGAAGCCAGATAAAGAAGATTCAAAAGGAAAGAAAATAATTTCAGGAAAAAACTTAGGCTAAGGATTGTGTGGTTGCCCCCATTATGTTTAAACATTTGTCTGCCATGTGGGAATTTGAGAAAAAGGAAGTTTCACTTCAAGCATGAAATAAAAATGTTAATTGTGAACGATGTCTATTGTAAAGTAGGCCCATTCATTACACTTGTGACTATTAACTTTATAAGTCCCAGCAGCACATTGAGAAAAAGTGTGGACAAAGATCATTCCCTAGAGAGCAGTGTCTCATGGCTCAGCTGTGAGCTTCTGAGCCCCACCGATCCGACACTTTGACAGAAACAGCCGTAGGTGGGTTTGAGGACTTGCCCTTGCCAACTGGTGCTGGAACTCAGAAATAACACACCAAAAATATGGATTGAAAAACTGGAGAAAAAGGAGTAAGAGCAAAGAAAATCCTACTAACACCCTATAGTTCTTGCTCATACATGCAGCATGGTAATAACATTAGATGCTGTAAATTAAGAAAAGTACATATAAATACATCCATGTGTTTGTGGAGAGAGATATATTTAGTCTAACTTGAAGATACAAAGTTTTAGGAGGGCCCAGAGGCCAGCGGTCAAGAGAGTACTATCGCTTTTAAGTTTAAATATGTGTTGTAATGATCAATATTTACCAAAGCTTACTGCAACACAGGAGGAGTCCCAGTGGTGTTAACACAGACTTTGTCAGTTGCTTCTGATCTAAGCATGTGTTCAGCTGACCTGGATGCATGGGAAGATGAAGCTTGCAAACAGGCTTAGAGAACATATCTTTTAGTGGTTTACCATAAAAGAACACATAGAGATAGAAGTAAATTTGTGTTCAGTTTAATTTGGTTTTTTGTGTTCTTTACCATAAGCCTAAATGCAAGTTATGTCCATATACACAAAACAAAACAAAACAAACAAACAAAACCCCCCCCCAAAAAAAAACCCAAAAAAGGTAACATGAATTTGAATTAGAACATTTCCTCCAGACTTCTCTTCTTTGAGGCAGGTTCTTTGCTGGTGCAAATTTCCATAATTTAAATGAGTTACAACTGCTTACACCAGCTAGACTTGGACCCATCTATCACCTCTATTATCTAGATAATGTGGAAAATAATCTGTTCAGAGCTTTCATTTTGAAAACAATGTCATGTTACAATTCTCAGCAGAGTCAAAAGGCTCCCCAAAGCCAAGCATGAAAAATAAACTGTAACCTTTTAAGATTTCCAAGCTGTATGATAAATAATACTGAACTAATAATAACTCAGAGAGAAAGAGAAGCACTGTTTATCTTATTTTTCTGCTTTAGGGGAAAGAATCTAGGTAGCAGATTTTGTCATGATTTTATTGCTCATTTTCTGTTCTGCAGGTTTCTTTCTTTGTGCTCATAGATGGTAATGACTTTTGCAAGAGAAATAAATTGTATTTCCATGGGAGCCGGGGTGTTAGGCAAATTGCAAAAGATGATGATGAAATTTGGACTAAGCTCACAACACGCTCTAGGTCCTGATGATTTAAAAACATTCTTTTAGCAATAAAAATCAAGTCCTTAAGTGCAATCCTAGCAGCCTGCACGAAAACAAAAACATACACAGGATTATTCTGGTTTGATTTATAGTGCTTTTGCCTACTGGAAAACTTAATGCAAGAAGCTTGCCAAGGTCAGTGCTTCTGCTTTCAGATTTCTTTATGAAAAAGGAGAAAGCAAGCTGCATTTTCAATTTTTTTTTAAAGGCTCTGGCACAACGCCAGCCACTAGGCATTCAAGAGGTGTTCTGTAATCCATTCAACTGTAACATAAAGTTTTGTAAAAGGTATGCTAGCATATTCTGCACTGGCTCTGCTAATCAGTAATGTTCCATTAAATTGGCCACTGTCATATTAAAGAAAGATCTACACAGTTTGTGCCCTCTTGTAACAATAATATTTGACAATAATTATAGTGATACCAAGGTGTAGGTGGTCCAGTTGGCAAGAATAGCACAATATTTCTCTTTAATAGTGACTTGATCAAACATGTGTGGGTGCTTTGTTGAGGCTTGAAGAGGATTATAATAGCTGAAATAAGATGAGATAATTTGCTGACAAAGTTGTTTCTTCTTTAGGAGAACACATCCTTCTGTGCATGTGTGTGTGTACATGAACATCCCCCCACACAACCACCTCCCAGAGAAAATAACCCTTAAGCAGCTGTGCACTGAGAATGCTGATGGGGTGGAGCACTGTGCCAGAGGGAGAAGGGAAAGCAAGCCAGGCTTTGTCTGTTTGGGAAGAGGCTTTAACAAACAAGAGCAGAGCAATGAGGTTTCTGCCCTCAAATGAAGAAATAGTGACTGTGACATGGCAGACTTTGTGCAAGGATAAATTTTGTTTAATACTACAGGGCCACCTCTCCCAGCTCTGGACAGTCATGTTTGCCACGTGCTACAATTTGCCGTACATTGACTGCACCAGCACAATAAATGATAATAAGCCAGGGTGCTGGAATGATCATCATTTAAGACAGCAAACCTCTCTGTCCTCACTGCATACAGAACACAGGAGTGAGCCTTCAGCAGAAAGAGCTCCCAAGCCAGATGCCCTCCCGCCAAGCACCCAAATGACCCCTGCCTGTGCTGAGCTCCCAGCTGAAGGGCCACATTATTCACTGGGCCAGACATCTCTACAGTGCAACCCCACCAGGGGCTTGGGGACAATTCTTACCAACAGCTTAGCTCAGAATTCTTAGTGGTGTTCTTGACAGACCATTGTGTGACAATGCCCTTCTGCATCTTTAGCCTGCCTTGGCATGACTGGTGAGGTCAATGAAAAATGGCAAAATGACACACTGCTGCTGCTGGAATAAGCAGTGCCCAGGAAATGGCCAGTGGTGGGAGCTGGAGTAGTGGTTTTGATGTTGTACAGGGGTGTGAATGTGTGTGCAAAATGAAATAAATAAATATATTATAAATAAGGAAATAAATCTTTGAGATGACACAGGAACACAGAATGCTTGGGGTTGGCAGGAACCTTGGGACATCACCTAGTTCATTGTCCCTGCTCCAGCAGGACCAGCTAGGACTGGTTGCCTAGTACTCTGTTGTCAGGTTTTGAGTATCTCCACAGCTGGAGACTTCACAACCCCTCTGTCCAACTTAGTTCACTGTTTGACCACCTCCACAGTTACTGCTCTTTTGTGCTCAGATGGAGTTTCACACGTGTCAGTTTGTCCCCATTGCCTCTGTGCTGTCTCTGGGAACATACAGCCTGAGCCAGATGAATGATCTGTCAATTCATACTGAATTCTGAATTTATGGAAGTCTGCATGGACACAGCAATCAGCCTAATGAAGAAACCTGTGCAATCTCTCTGAGGGGAACCATATTTTTTCCTTCATTTCTCTCTATTCCTTTCCAGTATACTGCCCAGTTTATCAGGAAAGCCTGATGTGGACATCTGCAAAGATGACAACTTGAATATATTGGAATGGGAGCTGTGGGGTGGTTATTCACTGGTACAGCACTGTGAGGGTGTTACCTGGGATATCTGTGGAAGTGTCATATTTTCTTCAGCTGTATGTGAAAGGTGAAATGACAAATGCTTCAGATTTAAACTTGCTTAGCCAGTTCACAATCTAGAATTGAATTTGTACCATGATGATTTAAATAATTTGGTACTTTCTTTTTTTTGGGAGAACAATAAAAATTAGTATTCTGTCAATTTCCAGATGTTTTAGCCCCTTCTTAAAACAATAACATAACTAAAACTGACTGCCCAATTTCAATGAAGCCCTGTATTCAATCCCTGGTAGTGTGTAGCCACTGCCTCTAGCATTTTACAATGCAAACCAGTGGTTAGCAACCAGAAAAGAAGCCAGAGCCTGGACTAGTATTTCCCATTGCACTTACTGGTGATACCTTATGAGGTTATTATGAAATAATGCACAAGTTCCCTGTGGTTTCCCCTCCTTTTCCTCAGTGTCTCTCTTGTGTACCCTTTGTGGTGTTCAGAGGACACCATGCTACCCCAGCAGGAACGCTGCCCCCCACACACAGAGTGATCCATGATGACATTGATCTAACACAGATGCAGGGCAGGACAACAGCTCCGTGCTCCAGCCTGGCCACCAGTCCCCGGGGGCCCTGGTCCAGCTGCTGGTGTCCTGATGCAGCACACAGGCCACACAAGATCACAGCCTGAGGTAATATAGCCACAGGCATATTTTCTGTGATTGTTCTGTTCTCACCTCCACCTTCACTTCATGCTGAGAACACTTTCGTTTGAGACAGTAACAAAGACTGACAGACCCCAGAAATCACCTGTTGCAGTTTCTGCTCTGACTTTTTCCAGGGAGGACAAGAAATCCCTTATGGGGTATAGCTCATTGCTCCCCTCTCCTACCCCTTCAAATCTGGAAGACTTCCCTGGATAACTTCCAGCAACTATCCCATATGTCAGAATAGGCTTTCCTCTTTGTTCCAGAATATGTTGAAAGGAACTGACAACAGCAAATAAAAACATTAAATAACTAGCAAAGAAACTAGAGAGAGACAGCAGTTGCTAGTGAAGGATATTGCAAGATGGTCACTAGTTAAAATAAACAGGCCAAGTTCTAGTTAGTCCTCAAAGATTTTAAAAAAACCACTTTACAATACTAATACTTTGTGGTCGATAAAATGATTTCTGGAATAAATAGATAATTTTGAGATGCAAGTTATTATCCTGTCCTTGATTTATTAATTTTCAATAACCAGGAGGTGTGAGCAGGCATGTTAGTAAAGCCACCTGAAAGCACGTAACTGAATTTCCATTAGATGATGTTATAATTGTGTACTAATTCAGATAAATGCTTTGTTGTCTCTGAAACAAGAATAGAAAAAGAATATTTTGTTTAAGTTTTAGTGTTTTGATATAGTTTGTCAGCTCAGTAACTCCAGTCCATGTTCCTGCTCTGCATATTATCTAGACATGAGCATAAAAATAAATGGACATTCATTTCCATAGGTATAACTATAAAATAGTGTGAGAGAGATTTTTCATCACATTAAATAAAGTAATTTTCCCTCTTGCAAGACAAAACACATCAACAAAACAGTCCAATATGTATGATTTGGAAGAAGTATTTGGAGAGGAACCTGTTTTAGAATAAAAAGCAGTTCTGAATTCTTTCTTCCTTAAAGGTCATACCTGCTTTAGTAGGCTAATTTTAAACACATCTGAGACACTATTCAAAGTAATGAGATCAGAGCTAATGGGTTCATTCACCCAATCATGAAAATCTCATTTTTCTGTCCTTAATGCGTGGTTGAAAAAAAAAAAAAAATCAGGGTTTTTGTCATCCAAAGAGGAACTAACAGTGAGCATGACAGAATAAGCAGTTTTCACAGAGGAGCAGATAGTTTGATTTGGCCTGTCTGACTGCTCAAGGCATGAGACATCCTGCTCAGCTAAAGGATGCTGGAGCCTCCACTCATCACATCACTGGGTATCCTCTTTGCATGGGTGGTTAAGTTCCATGTGAGGGTTGAACAGTCAGCAGCCCAGGCACCCAGCAGGTGTGAAGCCTCAGCACAAGCAGGGGAGCACCCTTGATGTGCCAGCAGAACCTGCCTTTGCTGGAAAGTGAGAGCAGCTCAGCAAGTGTAAGGCAAAGCTTCTCGGGAAGTTTACACTGGTTACTTCAAAAAGAGCCAGCTGGCCATCATCACTGGAAGCCTCAGCCAACATGCAATTCAAATCAGACCACAGGCAGAGATTTATCTGTGCTCCATCTGTAATGTGGGGATGAGATCGAACTGTGCAACTTTGTGTTTGCGAGGTACCTTGAGGCTGGGTGGAAGGCCAAAAGAGAGTGCCAAAGATTCTGTTATTATGAAAAGCCATTCAAAGATAAGCAAATGTTGATGTTAGCAAAAGCATCAACTTCCAAAGCCTTTTTTAATTCTTCTGTGAAGTAAATTAATTTACATATGAAATACCCCAAATGTATTTTCTTTGGTAACGGCAAATTATCTTCCTATCAAGTAAGTACAGATTGCAGAAACCTAATTGGACTTTAACAACTTGTGAAAAATTATGGATGTTGTATTTTATACATGTAAATGTTTGATTTTGTTTAAAAAACAGTCCCTTACCAAAGAAAAAAATCAATACATTTCATGTAAATGAAGCAAAACATAAATGTCCCTATTGTAGCCTCAATTTGTTTATGTAACTCCATTGGCAGCAATGGATGCTGTGTACATATCCAACTGAGTGACATATTGTGTTAGCAAGAATCTCACAATTACAGACAATTACCTTCTTTTTTGCACCTGGTGCTTACAAGCATTCTTTGTTAGCTGGATTTCTTGAAAACTGAAAGATTTTTATGTAAATCTCTAATGTCTCCTGAAGTTAAATAACCCCCAAACCAAACCACCACAACCACCAAAAACCCCAGAACAACCCAGTAGAACTACAAAATAACACAAACAACTCTTAAAACACCACCATGTGATGGTGGTGGTTTAAACTGCAAAAAGTAAAAAAGCTCTAGGTATAAACAGCTTCTCTGTTCAGAAGGAAACAAAAAAAGGAATACTGAAATAATTATTAGTAGTCTAAGTCTGGATTATGCAAACATGTACTGCAAGAAATCCTTTTCCACCCAATCTTCTGCACATGTGCCCCCTGCAGCACTTTATATCAAGTCAAATCTGAGTGCTCAGGTAACACAGGAATTACCCTTGTTCTTCAGAGCATGAGAGAGGAAGGTTTGTCAAGAGGTAGAGACCCTTATTCCCCAGATGCTGTTGCACAGAAACAGCAGCAGTCCTAACACCCAGGCGGAATAATAATTTCTGTTGTTAAAGAAATTTGTGGTATTTTTGAAAGGCTGCAACACTTCCATGGCTTAAGGTAAAATGCTAAAAGTTGACAGTGACAAAATACCGATGATTAGAGCTATGCTCTTTGCTCAGCCTATACATTCCTCTTTCAGTTTGGATAAGTTATTGACTTCTGAACTTTGCTACTTCCTTTAAATCATCTGCACTATTCCAGAAATGTTGTGTGTTCAGCCAAAATCCTAACAAACATTAAAATGTTAGGCTCATGCCTCTGCCAAAGCATCAGCAGAACCACATGCTAAACTGGGAACACATGGACACTGATGCAGCAGAGAGAAACAGAGTGAGAAACAGAGAATGTCTTCTCACTCCCAGAGCTTCTGCTCACCTCTGTCCACTTGGACACAGCTGAACCTGTGGGCTCTACTACTGCTATGAGGGAGTTCTCTCTTTCCACCCCTCCAATGAAATGAGAAATTTCCTTTGGATTTCCTCAGGGAGCATCCAACACTAGACCCCAATACCAGAAACGAATGGGTCTCTTCAGAATCACAGTTTCTTCTACTGCAAACCAATTTCAGTTTAATTGAACTAATTTCAACTCAATAGAATACTCTCTCTTTGGAAAAATACAGAATTGCATACATAAAAGTATGTTTAAAATAACCTTTCTAAAGCAAGTTTAGGTACTTGAAATGCACAGAGTGGCAGATCAGTCTGGCACTTGACCTCAACTCAGCCCTCTTGCATGTACAGGGTATGATGCAGTCTTTAATTATATGGTTACATAATTATATTTCCACAGAAACCCAGATTTCTTCAGTGGAGTGGGATATAGAATGAAAGCATATGGCTTTAAAAATGTATTTATGGTAATTTAAAGAGATTAAAAAACAACCAGTACTGAAAAGATCATTTATCTCAGCAGTAGCAGATGGGGCTCCTGCTGAGATCAGGACTTCATTGTGCTCTGCTCCGTACATGCACATTAGATCAGACAGCAGTTGTTCCAAAGACTTTACAGTCTAAGTAGGGCAGTCAGGCAAAACTACAGGAAAAGGAATTATTTCCTTCATGTTACTAAGGGGGAAGTGGATGTACTGAAGCACAAATAAGTTAAAGCAAGGTCAAGTGACTGAATTCAGCTTTGCTAAGGTGAAACTAATTTTAACCCATTACTACTGGCCTCCTGATCTTATCCTGGTTAGAGCTACTGGTCTGTAACAGGAATATAGTTCTAGGCATTCATTGATTTAGAGGTTGGGAAGTGTTACTACCATGAGCTAGGTTAGTCTTAGTAGTTTCCCATTATTCCAGATGTCTCTAAATATCTGAAGGGAGGTGTCAGGGATGGAGCTGAGCTCAGCTCAGTGGTGACAAGCAATAAGAGAAGAGGAAATGGACAGAAACTGATGCACAGGAAATTCCACCTGGGCTTGAGAAAGAATTTCTCTACTGTGCAGTGACCACACACAGGAACAGGGTGTCTGGAGAGGCTGTGGAATGTCCCTCACTGCAGATATTCAAGAGCTGTCTGGACACAATCCTGTGCTCTGTGCACTGGGATGGCCCTGCCTGAGCAGGGAGGTGGGACCAGGCTCAGCCCCTGTGGTCCCTTCCAACCTGGCCTCTTCTGTGACACACTGCTGTACTTGTTTATCAGTGTTACAACTGTGACACTTTTGCACTTGTGTCACTTCTGTGACACAAGTCATGCCAAGCTGCTCATTAACCTTGCCCTAGTAGATAATTTTGTTATATAAAATTAAAAACTATCAACTAATATTTCCTCTTAAGAGGGAAAAGTTCAGAAATGGCTTCACAAAATAAAATAAGTTTAGCAGCCTTAGAATTAGTAACTAACTGGGTAAGCATGTTACACAAGCATGACATGTTTTAATTGAATTTACAAGTTCTTTGCAAAAGAGAGGCAAAGCACTGCTAACAGAGTGCTGAAGGTCAGGACTAGGGATAATTTGTCTCTTCCAGAATCAATAGTGTCTAATAAAAAACATGCTGTGGTCTAGACCTAGTACAGTGGATTCAAGAATTCCAAGACCCAAAAAAATCTGATGAGAAAGGATCACTGAAGTTTTGCTTATCCAGGAAAAGGTTTGTCAAAGAACAGGGATTTCCTTTAGGCTAGCAAAACCCTTCAGCTGACAACTCCTAGACTGCCTGCCAAAAGATTTCTTAGTTCTCCTTTGTCTGCTTTCTCTCATCCAAATATGTTGCAGAATAGTTAGTTAAAGGGAGTTCTTTGGAAAGGTGCATGTGGTTTAGGGAAGACTCTGAACAGAAAATCAGTAATAATAATAATATTAAGTAATAATGTAATATTTAATATAATTAAGTAATAATGTAATATTATTTCAAAAGAATACCATGCAATATTACAAAAATACAGTGTATTTCTTCTTTGGGAAAGCTGGAGTAAATATATTTATTACATGTGTGTGTGTGTGTTATAGGTAAACTAATAAGATACAACACATTATTCAATTCAATTAGTATGGTTAAAAAGGTTTTGAAACACAGATCTCGTATTTCCCTTACAGATACGTATTTCCAAAAAAAAATTCATCTATAAACCCAACATAAACAGCTGCAGTGCTTTCCAGGTCTCAATGATACTGCTAATATAGAGAATATAACTAAACTCATTTGCTGAAGCAGAAGAATCAGTCTCTCATATTCTGCATGCATTCAGCCATCTGTATGACATACCTGAAGAAATCTTGCCATTGTAATATTCTATAATTTGTAAATGTTACTACATATTTCAAAAAAGAAAACCTGTTTCAGTGCATAAGGAAAGCCTTTAGTCTGAACGGACTTACTCAGACTTTTTCTAATTATCTCTATCAGACCTTGACTCAGAAAGAGCATTCCTAATATAAATGTCTTAATGAAACTCTTACAAGATTCAGGGTCAAGCCTTTGAATCTACAAGGTAATCTTGAAACCCAACTCTTCTTTCTCACAGCTCTTTGCTATAGTTTATGGCAATAGAAGTGGCAATCTTATTTCACACTTACCCTGAACAGCTCTGAAAATGAGACTAGGCGGTTTAAATAGAATAGGAAATGATGTGGGGAGTGCAGAAATTCCCAGTGTTGGCAAGATCCCAGCATTTATAGGATGGATATATAAAATTGTTACTTCTGGTACAAAGTGTTGCAATCAAAAACAAATTTCTGAAGGCAAGAAAGTGACAAAACAATGTCTGACACTTTGCAGTTGATACACCAAGATTAATATATAAGAATCAGAAAAGGCAGAGACAATTATGATGCATAGTATTTCAAAATTCCAAAACTGAGTCATCTGGAAGCAGCATTAAAACAAGCAAACAAAAAACCCCTCCCCACCAAATTAAGTCCCTTATCTGTCTTTTTATATGTTTAAAAAAACAGAGCCTGGAACTCTTGTAATAAGAGGCCTCTATTGTTACAACAGAAGTTGTAAGTTCAAAGAAGTTCTTTGTAGAATTGCTGGGCTAGAAATGTCTAAAAAATATTAGAAAATACTGTTCAATTGCTAAAAGTTACAGAGCATTACAGCATGTTATGCACAATGCAGTTATATCCTACAAGATATTCTTGAACAAGAGTGTTTGAGCCTGTCCCTCAAAACTGAGTTCTCAATGCAAGCTCAAAAAATTTAGCAAGAAAAAAACAAACAAAGCCTTCAAGAGAAAAGAGATACACCACTGTCTGAAAAAGTTGGTCACATTATTTTACACAGGTGGTTAATTTCCCATCACGTAAACAGAAAAGATAACACATTCTACTTCCAGAGCAGCACAGTCATTGTCTTCAAGTAATTTGGAACTAAATTTAGTTACATGTATATTTACCTATCACAGTGAAACATCATCATGGTACTACTTTGGTTTTCACTCTGAAATTTCTGCTGATTAAAAAACTTGAAAGACTATATTTGTTTTCTCATAGGTTTCTATCTTTCAGATTAAAAAACAAAATAAAAACTGCTTGTGATTCATATGTTTTTGATTCAGAACTATGTTAGTCTTTAGCAGGTAATTAGATGTAAAACATTAAAGGCTGCTCATCTGGCTGAAGTGAGGAAAATATTATCCTGAAAAAAAAGCATGATGAGCTCCTTGAGTAGCAGTACTGGATATGAGCAGAGAAAGTCAGCTTTGCAAAAAGAAGCAGAGACACAGTATCACCACAGTTAAATCACAGTTAAATCTTTAAGATATAGAAATAAACATGCATAATCTATTAGACTGAATATGAATAAAAAAGAACTCTTTTATCCACAGTACAACTTTTGCTCTCTAGATAACCCCCAGCACGGTCTCCTTTAGAGTGTATTTAGTCCATATCTGTAACACAAGTCTCTGTTGCTTTGATCAGCCCCTCTACCAGCCAAATGTTTCAGATGGTTTTCAAAGGAACACATCTGCTCATGGAGACAAAGTCACATCTCATGCTCTGATGAGGACAGTGGTGCTGTTAGAGCCAGCAAGCAAGTGACAACCCACAGCTGATGCCAGGAACTCCCCCTTGGGGTGGTCACACCAACTCTCTGAAACAGAGATTTGTTTGCTTTGAGAGAAGTCGGGGAGGTGGGGGGCTGATGCAGCAAACCAGAGAGAAAATGATGTGAGTTCATTTCTGATGCCTTAATCCACATTAACTGTGCCAAGAGCATAAAATGAAATGGAGTGAACCTTACTTTTAGGGTATCTTTTTTTGGTCAGTTTTACATCATGCTCTGTTTGTACTATGGGATTTTATTCACTCAGTAATGTGCTGATAGTTGTGCTGGTTTATATAATTGCTGCCCTTAGCTGTTCGTTGCTGCCCCTATGTTACCCCTCTCTCATGCCAGCACGATCATTTCTGCAGCTGATTTTCTCAGTTCACTTTACTGTGCAATCTGGCTCATGGTTAGCAAGAGTAAATGTGTTTTTTTCATGAACCAGTTTCCTGAACTTTTTCACTATGAATATGCAAAGAAGGAAAATGCTTCTGAATACCTAAATTCTTCATGACTGCAAAGGGAAAGAAAAGCTTTTGTAGTATTATCCCATAGGAAATATTCCATATTCAAAGTAATAGCCAGCCTGCAGGACTGACTCCTGAAGCACTACCACCTTGAACAGGCACACAGAAATTTTGCCCAGAACAAACCCATCTAAAGGGGTAATGGTTATCACACCAGTTACAAGGGGAGCAGAGCCCACACTGTGGAGGAGAAGACCAGAGCCTCAGTGGAGCTGGATGCCATGCCACACAGAATGAGATGGGACATCTCGATTTGTACCAGCTCAGGATCCAAGCCTGTATAAGGGAAAGGAAAGGTTTATCCTAGGCTGGTTCTAATCTTCTAACACGGTTTCTCAAGTCAAAGAAGAGCCAGCTAAGCAATGAAACATGACAAAATGCCTAATTCCAAAGCAAGCACTGCTAACCCACCAGCAGAGCACTAGTGAAAACAATCTGCTACAGTTGGCTATGTATTCATCCTAATTTTTGGAAGACAGCATGCAGGGGGACTTCAACAGGAATAAGCCCTTTCTAGTTTTTGCCTGTATTTCATCCCCAGCCTCAACTCTCAAAGATCTAATTTCTCCAGCTAACATACCTTAAAAACCTGACTGCAATAAGGAAGTGTTTTCCTTAAACTAAAATTAATTTCAAAAACAATTTTCTGTATATAAAGTCTAGGTAGATTTATTTTTCTATTGAAAATTAAAGTTTACTTTTGGCAGATGATGAGGGAGAAACAGGTTAGTGGAAACCAAAGACATATTCTACCCTTGACTTCTTTTGTCTGGTCATCTTTCCTCCATTTGCCAGAAATTACAAAGCAATTGAGTTCAAAGGAACCACACATTGTGAGTCAGAGACTGGATTTCCAGCGTGTTTATGTTGGATGTATTTGCATAATGGTTGTAGTGAGCGCTGTGGTCCTACACCAGACAGACATGCCTGCGCTTCACTAGCAGCCTTCCAGCACCCGGATGGAACAGGAATTCCTCGCTGGGTGGGACTCCCTTACACCCTGCATATTCGGAAGAAAGCACTTTCATATTGGCATAAGAGATTCCTCGTTAGTGATTTTCCTCGTTAAAACGCGAGACCCGGGCCAGACTCTGGGCTGTTGTGCGTACTCTGAGCCCGTCTCAGGCGGCGGGGCAGCACGGCCGGTGCGGGCAGGCATGGAGCTGCGGAGCTCCTGCCCCGTCAGTGCCGGGACAGGCTGATGGAGCTGCGGAGCTCCTGCCCCGTCAGTGCCGGGACAGGCTGATGGAGCTGCGGAGCTCCTGCCCCGTCAGTGCCGGGACAGGCTGATGGAGCTGCACAGCCTCGGCCCCGGGATCTGCTCAGCTGCTGCCAGGGCCCGGGGGAGCGGCGTGGCAGCGGACTGTGCCAGCGTGCGATGAAACCAGACTAACAAGGAGCCTTGCCCTGCTCCGTGCCCCTGGCATGTACCTCTGAGCCAAACCTTGCACTTCTCTAGCCCCACAATGAACCTGCTCAGAGCACTACACTGGCAGAAAACTCACCCTACCAAATGAACAAACAAAATCTTGACAAGGTTTCTGCCAGATTTCCTCCCTCCACCACTTCAGCCAAGTGCTGGTGCTGCAGCAGCCAGCCAAGGGGCAAGGAATGCAATGTACTAACCATTAGCTGAGTCCCATTCTGATAGCACCCATCAGTGGATGGTTTTGGTTAACGTGTCTAATCGCACCCTGACGAGACACAGACATTCTTAGCCTGCTGTAGGCCTTAACAAGGGGATGGACAAACATAGCCTCGAAAAAGCTGCCCTGACAAGACTTAAACATATAGAGGACATTCAATCTGGCAGATAAGCTCTGCACTTCCTTTGTAAGCAGGAGGGAAACCCAAGTTCTTTTGAATAAATAAGAGGAGGCGCTCATACATGACAACAGATGCTATGGCAAGGCCATTTTAAAGAAGCTTTCAAATTTTGAATTTTATAGTTGTATTTGTGCCCCAAGGATGCTTGAGAGAAACAAGAAAAAACCACAGATGGAAAGAAAGCCATAGTCAGAAGTGCAACCCCAGGGAAGGACAGGGAGGGAGGGCTCTGTAGCATGAAAGTAGCTGAGGAAATGAACATGGAAGCTGAGAGCACAAGAGTACCCATTTGGGGCACAAGACACTGTTCTTTCGTTTTGGTCGATGAACAGACCCACACGGGAGAGACACACCACACGTTGTGCACACGGAATGCTTCTCTTCTCCATTTAAAAGGCATGCTTAGGTCAGGAGTCCTCTCTGTGCTAATTGCTTGAGCCTGAAATGGCACTGCTGGTGTCTGGGAAACTGTTTATATTTATTATTAGCCTGTCTGTTCCCCAGGCTGCACCAGCACAGACTCCACAGGCAGGATCAGACCTTTCAGGAAGGGGATGTCATGCTGCAGTGCCAGGCAACCGATGCCACTGCCTCCTCTGCTTGTCATCCAAGGAAATCTAAGGCTCTTGTTTCAATTATTTTTCATGCAAGCTGCTTGTGCTAACGAGCTGTCATTATTTCAAATGGAAAATGTGGTTGGTTGAACAGGTTAGCAACTTGTGTTGTCCTGTTTCTAACTGGTATCACGTTATCACATGCTAGTGTCTGCAAATGTGGACACAAAGGCACCTTATGCCAAAACACTGTATTAATCTTTGACTTCCTGCATGGTAGCAATATTAAAAAACAAAGCTGCTCTTTCTCTTCATAAAGAAAGGAGGAAAAATAATCAGTGTGGGGCAAAATCTCCCATCTGTAAGGTTTTTCATTTCTACCCTGACAATTTTTGTGTGTGAACTACAGTAGTTTTTTGTGTTGAAAACTGGCCACTCCTAACTGAAGAGCTCACTGCTGTTTGCATCCTGAAGAGACATTAGGACAGAAACTCAGTAACAGCAAATCAGTTGCTTCACCAAAGAAAATTGAACAGTAGTGATTTATGTCAGCTAAGAGTCAAGATTCATCCTGCTTAAAGACACAGCTTGTTCCAGTAAGGAGCCTCACTCAGCTTACAGGGGAGGGATGAAGCAGCACTTAACCAGGTCAAAGGGCATATGGGGAGCCACAGATATCTGCAAATGTACAGAGAAAAAAAAGCCCCACCACTGTACTTGAAAGATGCGTTGTAAAGAAATCACTGATTATACCAGTACACTAGTCCTATAAATTTTTCAGGAGGAGACTCACACAGGCCAGGGCACATTTGATTACTTCATGGTGCGAGTGTAAAAATGCATGTCCAGGAGAAGCAGCAAAAGCATAGCTCCTCAGACAGCAAAATGCCTTCTGGAGTTCCCTGGTACTGCTGGAGTGAGCAGCTCAGGGTGGAGTGACTGCAGATTTCTACGTTTACTGAAGGGGTGCAGTGCTTTTTCCCCTGCAGGGGGAAAGGAATAGGTGGAGGTAAACCCTTCTCTTATCAGCCACGTGCTACCCCTTCCCTTTGGAAGTCACACCTTGTTAGCAGCTCCATTTCCCCCCCTTCCCAAAATGCAGATGCTGCAGTTTGTACAGATGCCACGTGGTTCATGGCATAAGGCCTTGGGGGAAACAATACACTCCTGTTGTTCAACTGACATTAACTCTGTGTGCTCACTGTGCTCCAAGAATCCTTTCTTGGATCAGTGATGCCATTACTGCAAATATCAGTAGAACTACAATAGACTCTATCATTCTATCCTACATTTGAATTTCATCCTGGATTGGTTGGTGCAGCTTTTTCCAGGAGTCCACAGCTAGTTCCCATTGTTTTACTCAGTATAGTTATATTGGTATTTCTAACTGTTTCAGGACAGCAAAAACTTGTTTGCTTTTATTTCATCCCCCTCTAACTTATGGATGCAGTCATAGGTTTAAATGTGCTATGGCTCACAATTGACAGCTGCGTAGGTTTCTTTTCCCAGTATTCTAAAAATTACAGTCTGCCTTTCACAATTTCTACTACATGCCACTCCTATTGCTCAGTTGTTAAGCAACAAAGCACATAAAAAGAAAAAAAAGAGAATTAGAGGGTGTCAATCCAGTTTAAAAGAAAAAAAGCCACTGAAAAACCACATCATTTAATTTTGATTCAGAAAAGATCATGTTCATACCTGTGAACAGGTATGAACATTGCTACAGCATGCAAGGACTCTGTGAACCTACACCACAAATCAATATTTCCCTACCATGCTTGTAAGGAAATACCACGACATACTGTCGGGCAGTCATGGTAAATATATCTCTTTGAAAAGTTAGTTTCTTCAGAAAGTAGTTTTCCACTAAAAAAAAAAAAAACACTAAGAATTTTGCATTTTCCCCCACATTCTAGGAATGTTTTGATTTTTTAAATTTGACAGTTATTTAGTAATTATGCAAGTCTGACATTATGAAAATTAATGTTATTCCATAGTATAAACTCTCTTCAGAGGTCAGGTGGGAAAAGAGGATATAATGATGTCTTTGAAATACACAGTTTATCATTCCAAATTAGAACAAAACCACAACAATTAAAAAATGAGAGTTTTAAGAGCAACAATTTTTCCTCCTGACTGATAATTTGTTTTTAAGACCTCTGCACTTTTTGCTTTATGAATGATCTGCTGAATGGCCTTGTACAAGTCACTTATCCTCTTTATGCCTCAGAGCAGATACAGCTGAGAGAGATACACACTAGCTATAACCATGTGTCATTATGCTGGGGCAATGCAGTGTGTCAACCTAACTATTATCTTATTCTACCTACATGGGGTGCATCCATGCAGATTTTGCTTACCTAGACAAGTCTCCCATTTGCAATTTCTAATAAATGGGGTAAGGAACATATACTGCAACTGTTCAAAGCTTAGAGAAATAACTCCTCTCTCCCTGCCCCAAACAACAACAATAATTTTTCCCTCCGTCTTTTGTGACTGCAGTTCTTGGAAGCAGAGCTGCATACATGATGCAGCTAAAGGCAATGAGTAGCTGTTTTCAAATATCTGAGGTACTGCTTTCAGCTGCATAAGATGTTGTGGTCTCCTGTTCCATGACAGCAAGAAAATTCAATGCCCATTTTCATGCAATTGCAGAGACATGTAATTGAAATGGCAAATACACTTGAAAAAGAGCAGCCACATCCAAGGAGGGCAGGGGGCACAAGTGTGTGGGCAGCAGCCCTGGGGGTAGGTGTCTGAGTGGCAAGACCATGTAAATAACATTTTGAGGTGCTTTACTGTTAGCTGCCTCCAAGATTGTCAAGTTGCTACACCTCTGGTTGCTGCAGCCAAAATGCACCCTGTAGTTATGATGCTTCCCTCCTGAGGAAGCTGCAGGTTTAGATCAGCTTTCTTGCTTGAGAAGACCTTTCCTGCTAACTACAGATCTATATATGTGTTATCAATTGTGCCACGCTGGAAGCACTTAATCTGTTAACAGCAGAATGTTAGAGGGTGTTACTGCACACAAATGCAAAGTCAGAAAGATTATATTAAGCACACATTAGGATACCTGACATTAACTGCAGCATGTTTACATGGTATATTTCCCCACAGCTTGTTTGCCTTAAATGCCTTTGCTGAAGTGGCAGGTTTCTATTCCACAGTTACGTGAAAGAGATGTGAGCAGGAGGAAACTCTTGAAGCTGCAGCTCTGTGCTAGCCATATGTTACTTGCAGATGCAGAAGACTTACCTATTAAAATTCAGAGCAGCTGTGTTCAATAGTAAAATGATAACTAGTATCAGCTCTTTCTCCAGGGAGCTGAGCCACCATCATCTGTGTAAAGGAAAAACAGTGAACTGTTTCCAGTGAACTGGATGGAAAGTCATGGACAGACAAAGGAAGGGCACAGAATCCCAGGAACTGGCTTTGTTTACAGCATTTATTCAGGTCAGCTCATGAGGTGAGGAGTCCTTAAAGGACCTGCACACCCCACAAAATCAGACTTATTCTAGTATATCCTTAGCACTTCCTTCACTCTGTGTGCATGGGAAGCTCCTTTTTAAAGTTGCCATTCCTATTAGAAGCACTTTTTATAATCTTATCCTTCTAGTTCCAGCCTCAGCTCAGCACCCACTATTTATCTGGCAGCTGATCCTCTGTAGCTATGTGAGCAGCCAACAAAGGTCTTCCCACTTTTTATCTGCTGCTCTTTATTACAACTGGAGCTGAAAAATGAGATGACACATCAAAAGGATTTGGTCTGGATTTCAAATTTCACAGTATTCAGGGTTTTGTTGATTCCCTCATTTTGGATTCAGACCACTTTAAAAAGTCAGTCACCAAGAGCTCATTTCACCTCCAGATTCCCTCACACAAACTCACAGTACATCTGGCTACACAGTCCTAAACCATTTTACTCTGAATTGCCTCTTACATGCTGCCCCTCACCCTGATGACAGGTCTCTGGTAGCATGTGACAGTGATGTCCACTGTTTACCCTTACTTTGCTCTCACAATTGCCCTTTCCACAGTTGCCCTTTTTGTGGCAACAAGAGAGTGCTGCATGGGCCAGCTGATCCTTTTGTGCTGGGCTGCATGCCCTCCACACTCCTGATCCATCTTCTCTTGAGTGATATTGTTTTCATTAAGGATTCAAATCCATTAGTGGAAGGAGGCTAGGGACATAATGCATCTTCAGTGTTTCTTTTTGTGAACACTTATTTTTCCTTCTCTCTTGTAATTCTTACATTTACTTTAATTAAGCCCTGAAACAAAATCACTCAGGCTTACTCAGCAAGTGTGACTGGTGTTCTCAAGATGAGAGTAAAGTATAGCCAGTAAATCTACGAGCATACACTGCAGTGGGCACATGTGCCAGCCTCCTGCCAGGGTAGCATGGGCTGTCAGGGCTGAAGAAGTAAGCAACAAACTCCTTTTTTCATGGCACTGCACATAGGTGCACTCTTCCCTCTGAGATTTCTGGTGATTTTCTTATTTCTGCCCCTTTTGGGCAGTGAGTCCAGAGAGGGGTGGCAAGGAAGCAGAATGAGTTCTCAGACTTTCTCCCTGCTTTGGGCACAGCAGTCTACACTGTCCCAGTGCACAGAACACCTCCATCTAGTTTTCTCCAGGATCTAAACTCCTGCTGGGGGAGGTCTCTGCTGCTTGCATCTCACTGTGAGCTCCAGATCCAATGATGCCCTCAATCAGTGCCCGGGATCATTAAGTCATGATCAACATGATTTTGATCAGTGTTTAATCAAGTGCAAATCGAAAGTCTTGGAAATGAAAGATTTCCCCCACATGCTGTGCTTTTGCATAAATGCGAAAGGCTTCAAGAAACACAGCTAGGGATGAATGGCTGAGGTACAGACAAAAGTCTGTTCCCACAGATATATATGCAGGGCTGTTGCTTTTTAATATTCCCTTCTCGTGTCAGAATAGGAGACTTACAAGCCTTTCTTAACATTTAAACATGTGTTGTTGCCACCAGATTTCTAAATGATAACCTAGATCTTTGCCTATTGATAGTAGCACTCCAACCAAAATGTGGAGGTGACACACCATCCTCTGCATCTCTTTATAGAATATTTTTGTTCATTGGTTTTAGCTCACAGCTGGTGTGGTCAGGAACCTTGCTTCACTGGTCAGTCAGTACCTGCCAGTGACTGAGGAGTAATTTGTAAGTGGGAATAATGACAGTTTTTCTCCATCATGGATTCAGTGGAATTGCAGCATGGTAAAGGCCAGCAAAGATGTTCCAGAGCAAATCACAGCCATTACAAATAGGTGCAATCCAGAAACTCTATCAGAGCCCCAATGCTATCACAACCACAAGCTCTTACCAATTCTTACACTTGAAGGCAGTTCAAGCATCCTATGCCAGTTTTGCGCTATAATTTACTAATGTTTTGTGGCTGTAATGATGAAGATCAATAACCTTTCCTTCATATAGATATAGACCCTTAAGCTGTTGTCCACTCCTACTAGCCTTACTTTTCTCAAGACCTAGGTATCAATTACACTTCATTTTTAACCTGGAGACATCCCTAGTTTTTGTTCTTGCAACTGCTCTCTACAATTTGCTCTGTCCCCTCAGAAGCTTCCAACCTATATACTATTTCACTTAATTCCCACCCCCTCCTTGTAAATCAGGAACATTTTCAGAAGCCTTTCTTCCATGGTCTTGTGACAACACACAACCAGAAAATTCCATTTTTTTTTGGTTTTCACAGCGAGTTTTATCACTTCACTCTGCCCTTACCAAACAAATAAGTAGTGCAAGAAAATCTTCATTTGTGCCTTCTGAGACAGGGCTCAGTACTGTTGTCTGTACAAAGAGTCACTATCTGTACAGACAAGCTGTAAAAGAGCAGGGCAGGAGGAACCAACGTGTGCCCTTAAAACCAGGGGAGCAATGAAAAGGACAACGGAGTGAATAGTGAAAACTATCTTCTTAGCACAGAATCTGACCAATTTTTCTATTCAGCATTTGTTTTATGTATTCTTTTAAAAAAAAGTATTAATTTCTAATCATCTGAGAAAACTCCATTAGCTGTTAAATAGCATGTTCACAAGGTCTTTTGCCTTGCAAGTTTAGAAATGTTCCCTCCTCCTCTCAACACTGAAACATAAAACCTGAGAAATTGCAGATTTTTATATGCTACTGAATCACTTCAGAGGCAGAAGCACAATGCATCTCCCCTCTGAACAAAGTAGTAATAACTGCAAGAAACTGTACAGAATTTAAAACTAACATCGGCAAGAGCAGGTAATTTTTATTATGTTAAATGTATGGGAACTGTTGGTTTTGTTGTTGTTGTCATTTTTAAAAGCAGGTTCCATGTAGGAGAATTCCTATTTCCTTTTGAGGCACAGCTAATCCAAAAGTTAAACTTAGAGGGCACAGCATGCCAGGGAAGATGGGACAGTAGCCTTGCTATGACCACAGTTACACNAGTAGCCTTGCTATGACCACAGTTACACAGAAGCAGGATGAGAAGATGGACAAATGGGAAACTCACTGATTATTTCCATTTGCTTTCCCTTTCTCAGGGATAATCATAGAAGATAGTGGTGGAGATGGATACATTTAAAAAATCATAAATGTAAGGTGCAATGAGGCAGCAATCCACAGCATAATATAAATTCCTATGCAACCAGTGAAGATAGAAAATATTAAAACTGTACATGGGACAAAGAGTGGAAGAACATGGATTACTAAATCATTAATGTGCAGTAAAACTAGTTTTCATATCAGTTAAAATGAAACTTGAATTTCTCCAATAGCCATTTTGGTTTTGTGTGTAAATTGATTAGCAGTAGCAATTGCTGCTTTAAAAAAACAAACAACCAGCTCTCCTGTCTCCCCCAAAAGAAAAAAACAAACCAAACCCCCAAAGAAGTAAATCTCAACAACCAAAACAAAAAAACACAAAGGCCATCTAACCCTCCCATGTTTTAGCATGATCCCATAAAATAGTCAAGTTTTATGATTAGAAATACAGCCCTTACTTTTGATTATGATTTTTTTCTATTTCATAAAGTCCATAGAAGATACTTAAAGTCTTGGGAAGGAGAGAAAAAGAACAAATCAGCTATTGGTGTTTCAGAGAGCTCTGGATGTAGTCAAAAGATCTTGCAGTTCAGACACAGAAGAGTTTAGAGGTGAACGTTTTGTTTGCTCCTGGAGATAGTCTGGATTGTTAAGGAGCAGAAATTTATTACTGGCAGTGAGGATGCATCTGATTTTCCACTACCTGCTATTACTGGGCAGAGGAAGGGTCACAAGCAAATAAAAGCTTTCCAGTCTACCACATCTTAGGTGAGTTAACATGAGCCTGAATATGTGGATTTTCAAGTTTTGAAGAAGATCAATAGCCTTGTGGCCTCCCCTAGCCCTGCATCTCCACTTCCCTGCTTGTGTGACAAGGGCAGTAATGAAACAATGCTTCATTATCACCTAGGGTGAGGAGCAGAGGCTGAGGCTCAGCTACAGAGCGGGAAAGAAGATCCATTTTATGAAACTGGGAAGGCACATGCAGTGAGCCCAGGATGCACCATGAATGATTTTGTTTTCCTTTTAAGAAGCAGCCAAGTTCTTTCATAAAGAACATTTGCATCAGCCAGCAGTAATAAACTCCCAGGCCTCGATGCATGGCTGACAATGTTCTTACTCCCTTGAGCAATGGGTCACACTCCAGATCCTCTGAGGAAAGCAGAACACATTTGGAGAAAGGCACAGGGGCCTTAAGCCATATGACAGAGCCTATAAACACAGCAGTAGGTGCTAAGGCTGCACTGAGAGCTCTGCTCCCTAAATAGACAGGTCTAAGTAACAAGTCTGATGTTTGTGTTTGACAGAGCCCTCAATAAATGGGTCTCTTCCAGAAGCAGCACAGTGGAAATCAGAGTACCAGCTGAACACAAAAATTGCTGGTAAGGTAGGAGATTGCAGAGGTTTCTGGGAATATTTTCCAAATGAAATATTTTCATGTCCTCTATGAACCTGGCTCACCTCCCTATCACTGAACATGAAGACTGGATTTAGTCATCAGTGACTTATGTGGTTTTAAATTGATCCAAAATCAGTGGCCTGGAGCTTTTCCTGAAAGATCATTTAAGTACCACAACTATGTTTTCATCTCTGCCTTTAGTCTTTGTTCATCTCAGACAGACAGTAAAGGCTTTCAGGAAAATGTCTTTTGGGTAATGGGGAAGGGAGGAAATAAGCTCTGCTATCAAGGATAAAATTATCAAATCATAGAAGTTTTTAGATTGAAAAAGACCTTTAAGATGACTGAGTCCAACCATTAACCCAACTTTGCCAAGTCCACCACTAACCCATATCTCTAAGTGCCACATCTACATTTTAAAGTATTTAAAAAAATACTTCTAGGGACAGTGCCTCAGTGACTTTCCCAAGCAGCCTGTTTCAATGCTTGATAAACCTTTCCATGTAGAAACTTTCCCTAATATCCAATCCAAACCTCCCCTGGTGCAACTCAAGGCCATTTCCTCTTATCTTGCCACTTCCTGCCTGGGGGAAGAGGCTGACCCTCACCGGGCTACAACCTCCTTGCAGGTAGTTGTAGAGAGCCATAAGGTTCTCCACCTCCATGTAAGCCCATAGTAAATACAGCTGATCTCAATTTGTCCAGCTTAAATTTAATGAGCTGTGTGCATAAAATGCAAAGATGAACAATTTTGAGTACACTGGTTTATTAACAGGGACAAGCAAGTCAAAGGCCAATAAAGGCCATAACAACTTATTGTCTTAAATATTGAGTTACAACATTTGCATCCATCATGAATTCCATGTCTGTGTTCAAGTACTCATATGGGGCTAAGATAAAGATTTTGCATAGGATTTAAAGAAAACCATTTTAAGCTTCCAGACTCTGAGAGCTAAAGCAGCAAAGAAAATTCTCTGCCTCTCAGTACAACTTGTTACATAATTAATTTGATCTAGGAACAGAGTATTTTCAGGGTAATTTGCAATATGTAAACTGTTAAGCACAAAATGGCACCCTTTAAGTCATTAAACACAATTCACCTTCATTACAGGCACAGTTGGGATCCAGGGATTTCTTTTTTTGTGAGTGAGAGCAGAAAAAAAACAAACCAAACCAAACCAAAGTCAGGAGGATGACTTTCTGTAGAATTTAATCAGGTCTAATACCAAGTATAAGTGATCAAAATTATGTTTGATCAACACAACTCACAAAATATTTCTTCTCAACAAGATTCTGTTATTAAGCTTATTAATGCACTCAGGAATTCACCTTTAATGTGCAACTCTAGGAGCACAAAGCAGTTAATGTGATCACAGTCAAACTGCAATTAGGTTTCATCAAGACTGATATAACGGTATTTTCCTTCATGCTAGATAAACTGTTAGTTAAGGGACTATATCATTGTTTCACATGCTCTCTGGTTTTAATAAGCATACAGACTTGAAAAAGCCCAATAGCGGCTGCTTTTCAGTGTGTTTTAATCATCCCAATCATTCCTAAACCAAAGTCTAGAACTACATACAGTTTAACTGTTTCACTGAATGGTTTTAAAGATTCAAATTCTGTTTTTCTTCCTGTGATTTATACATCTGTAAGGGCAAATAACATTTTCCTAATGATCCTGGACCTAATTAAGTATAAATTACCTTTCCTCATGTGAAATTCATGCTGATTTCTACCAGCAGAAAGTTTGGGTGCAAATGCCAAACACTACAGTCTTGTCTGTAACTTTGAAAAGATGGATGGGCCAACGGGCAGGTTCATTCTTGTGTGCAGTTTCCAAGAGCTCTCCCAAACTAGATACATGCAGCCTGTGCATGTGATTTCCCATCTGCACTCACAATCTAAAGAATAAATTCAAAACCACCATTGTTTTGTACAAACAGGAACAACTCCAGTGTCAGTACTTATGCAGAAGGCAGCTGCCCTGAGTCTTACTCATGTGGATGACAAGAAGAAACAAGAAAAATGTTTGTGACTGAAGGAAACCCTCAAAAGTGAAACTAAAGGAAACCCAGGTCAAGTCAGTCTCCTATAATAACTCAAGAGACTTTCACACTGGATTGTAAAAGGTGTAACAAGAAAGTAGAATTTTCTTTTCCTGAGAGATGTGAAACTGGATTCACCATTGTCCTACCATCTTATTTAGAGCAGGTATCGTCTAGTGAACTTACAGTACACAACTCAGAGAACTGACAACTGCCAGGGATTTTGATTAAGAGAAAGAAATAACTT
>VYZP01074408.1:0-21635 GCA_013400635.1 Hypocryptadius cinnamomeus
AAGCCATGGGGATGTGGCACTTGGGGACAGGAGTGAGTGGTGGCCTTGGCAGGGCAGGGGAGCTTGGACTTGATGATCTGAGAAGGCTTTTCCAACCTCAAGGATTCTGTGACGAGCTGTGAGGGCAGCCAGGGAGCAGGCAGAGGTGTGAAGGCTCTGCACTGGGAGCAGGCAGAGGTGCAGGCTCAGGGGCAGGCTCAGTAGCAGGCTCAGGTGTGAAGGCAGAGGTGCAGGTAGAGGTGCAGGGTCAGATGCAGGCTCAGGTGCAGGCTCAGGGGCAGGCTCAGGTGCAGGCAGAGGTGCAGGCAGAGGTGCAGGTAGAGGTGCAGGTAGAGATGCAGGTAGAGGTGCAGGCTCAAGCACAGGCTCAGGTGTGAAGCTCTGCACCCTCCCGGGCTCAGAGCTGTCTCCGGAGCTGTCTCTGCCCTGCCTGGGGTCTGGAGCAGCCTGGCAGCCTCAGATGTTCCCCCTGCCTCCTGGCCAGTGCCCTGCAGCCTCCTGGCAGCCAGCAGGGAGGGAGGCAGCCGGCTCCATCCCGTCACTTGGGTCACTCTTTGATTTTCTCTCACTGGCGTGGGAAAGACCAGGGCAGGAGCTGAGCCTGGAATTCAAGCCCCGGCTCCTGCCCCGCTTTTGGCAGCTGGGAGATCTCCACACTGGTGCCGAGGGATTCCCAGGCTTTCATCCTCTGCTGGCTGTCAGCTCTCTGGAATGAGATGAAGTCACCTCCTCGCAGCAGCCCCCGCAGCCCCTCGGCCGGGAGCCCTCCCTGCCCCTCCTCTGCCCCTTCATCTCTGCCTCCTCTCCTCCTCTCCAGCTCTGCAGCATCAGCAGAGCTGGGCCAGGTCCAGGAGGAGCATGTGCAGGAATTGGATGAGGAAGAGCATGCAGTGGCCTGTGAGGAATTCGGGCAGTGCCTGTGCCAAGCGTGTCCCCACGATGTGCCGGGCAGGATGGGCAGCAGGGCAGCAGCTGGGCCGGTCCCTCCGGCCACACAGCCTCCCCTCGCTGCCTGCAGCCTCCCCTCGCTGCCTGCAGCCCCCTCCTGCCCCTCCTGCCTCCTCTGCCCTGGGCTGAAGGGCAGCGTGTGCAGAGGGACCCAACCTGGGACACCTTCTCCTGGAGAGTGAGATTGTGCTGCCATCACAATGACAGGGAGGCAGGAGTGGATTTCCCAGGGACAGGTACCTTGCCACAACCTCCCTGTCCTTCCAGGTGTGCCATGTCTTGAGGGACCCATCAGCCCCCTCAGATGGGGACTGTGACCTGCGTGGGGCACCCCAAGCACAGCACACCCTGTGCTTTATAACACGGTGTTTTATGGAGTGAACGTAACAAAATCCTCTTTCAGCCATGCATCATGGTGCATGTTTTCATGTCACAGTGAGGGGAGATGATTAGATTCTGTAGTTGGTGGTAGTGCTCCTGTATCCCTCTTCCTGAGTTTCCGTGGTTACCAGGTCCAGGGCTCTGAGCAGCAGAAAAATTAGAATCATTAAAAAGAGGGGAAAGAAAAGCCTGATCATAATGATCTGAAATATCTCATTTTGGAAATCTGGCACTCCCAGTTTTAAAGTCTTCAAATAAATCTGGCTGAGGTCACAGGGAATTTCCTCCAGCACTGACACCGTGGTGGTGTTACCACCTGGGGCAGGGTTTCTGATTGAGTGGGAGGCTCAATACATTTTTTTTTTTTCTTTTTTTCTTTTAATTGTTTTTTATTTTATATTTTTTATTTTATCAGAGGTTGGACTTGATGATCTTGGAGGTGTTTTCCAGCCTTAATGATTCTATGATCTGCTTCTTAAGGGGAAACTCTTCATGGCATATGGAGCAAGGGAGAGCTCCCACTCCCAGAGAGTTGGGAGGGTTTTGTGGGGGATTTTGGAGAGAGGCAAGTGAAATCTGAAGTGAGGCTTTATACAAGGACCTGGAGTGATGGATAAGGGGAATGGCTTCCCACTGCCACAGGGCAGGGCTGGATGGGATATTGGGCAGGAATTGTTCCCTGGTAGGGTGGGCAGGCCCTGGCACAGGGTGCCCAGAGCAGCTGGGGCTGCCCCTGGATCCCTGGCACTGCCCAAGGCCAGGCTGGACAGGGCTGGGAGCAGCCTGGGACAGTGGGAGATGTCCCTGCCCATGGCAGGGGTTTGGAACTGGATGGGTTTAAGTTCCCTCCAACCCAAACCATTTTGTGATTCCACGTGGGCCAGGTTTGGACCCTGCAGCTGGGCTAAAGCCCAGGGGGAGGAGGAGGAGCTGCCTGGGTGTGGGGAGCACCTGCAGCCCCTTTCCTTGCAGAGATCAGCCCCTCCTCAGGCAGCCCTTGAAGGAGCTGCTGCTGCTCCTGCCAGGCCCTGCTCGGGGTGGGAGAAGGGCAAAGCTGCTCCCCAGGAAGAGAGAGGAGCTTCAGTCCAGCAGGCAGGATGCAGGACCCGGCTGTCCCGTGCCCCTCGCCTGCCAAGGGCTGGGGTGTGGGGTGCCAGGGCCAGCCCTGTGCCCTCTCTGGCTCGGGGGGACATCCCCAGGCAGGAGCTCGGCAGCTCCTCAGCCATTGCCATGGTTTCCTGGAGCATCCCCTCCCCACTGCTCCGAGAGCTGCAGAAAAGGGATCTTCTCACTACAGGAGCCCTGCTCGGTGTTTTTCTTCTGTTAAGAAGCAAAAAAAGAGGCTTTTTTGTTATTATTTTCGGTGACATCTGCAGTCATGAATTGGGCCTATAAAACACTGTGTAGGAGACTGTTCCTCCTTCACTTGATCTCCTTTCATTCCCAAGAACATTTTTCTCATCAAAGCTTGCAGATTTCAGACACGCCATAAGATATTTTTAATCATTTTCTGTCACGAAGTTTCCAAGTTAAAGGAGCCTGTGCCATGCAGAGAAATGTCTATTTATTCTCCCTTGTTTAAAATACCCTGGCAGTCATTTTAATTACAATGCCTTTTCCCTACCCCTCCTGGGATGTGCAAACGTATTTACACAATTTACAGTAGAGGTGGTTTCCTTCCCCCATCCCCTCACGCCTTCCCCGTCACCTCCCTCTTTCCCCCATGTGTGTAACGTGCACAGTTCCAAATATCACAACTTGGCAAATAAATATTACAAGATTCAATAAGAGGGAGCTGCATTTGCAAGTCTGAGGCTAATTTAATAAATGATGGCAGCAGCTTTAAAACATGTCTCCTATTTAAAGAGCACAACACCGATCTTTGGAAGGAGCTGTGAAGTGGGCTAAATTTTTTAAAGGCTTTAAATGAATCCTTTTCATCTAAAGCTTGGAAAATTAAAGCCTCCCAAGCTGGTTTTTGTGCAGCCCCGTCAGAGCAGGCGTAAAGCAAAGCCACGCCTGGCAGCGAGCGCTCGCAGGCTCCGGGCTCAGCGTGGGACACCCAGTGACGCCTGCAGACGGAGCCTTTTCAGGGGAAAAGGAAGTCAAATTTGGGTGGAAGAAGATGTAAACAGCCTGGATATTTATAGGAGAAAGGAGGTTGAAGGACGCCTTGCTGCTGGCGCGGGGCCCCGCGCGCGGGCTGGGCTGGAGGCGCTGCGGTGCTCCTGGCTGGGTCCCAGTTTGTACTGGGACAAAGTACAGACAGCTGGGACCAGCTGCTGAGGAAAATGTGTCAGGGCTCAGGGCAGAGGTCAGGGCTCAGCCAGGTGTCCCCATCTCTCTACCATTTCTAAATCCCACGTGTCGCTGCCCACGCTGCCGTTCCCTGCTGTGCCTGCCTGCTCTCACACGGCTCTTCAGCACGAGGGACCCTCAGCCACCTTTAATCCCTCCTCTCTCCATGCAGAAACAGCTTTAGAAGGTCACAGTGGAGCCCTCTGGCCTTGAACTCTGTTAAAACTGTGCAAGTAGGAGATGGCTTTGGCAGGCTGGATTGGGTTGGATTGCCTCTCTTCAGATCTTTTGCTTGTGAGATATTTCAAAGACCTCCTTTAACCAGAGCTTGCTTCCTCCAGAAGCCTGAGTTTGTCCAGTTAGGATCTTGGCAGGATTTGATCAGAGGTAACCAGATCTCAGCAGCAGAGAAATAAACAAAAACACGTAACCACCTTGGTATGTTTACATGTCATACGTGGTGCTCCAAGCTGGCACCAAACTCTTCCTGGTGTGATGTCCTCACTCAGGAGCCCAGCGTCCATGGAGAGGCTGAAACCCACACTGGGCCCCTGGGCTGGGTCTGCCCAAGCAGGAGAGAGCAAAGCAACTCCCCGTGTCAGGGAGGACACAGAGGAGTTCTAAACACCCATTGGGATGGTTCTCTGAAAAGCCTCGTGGGCTCTGACAGCTCTCCATCACTCCAGTGGGTCCAAAGGAGCACTGACTGCCACCACAGCACCCTCTTGTTCTCCTGGGAAGTCAGGTTATCCCCCTTTCCTCTCCCAGTGCCAGCAGAGTCCTTAAACAACTCCCTTCCCTCTTGGTTTTCAGACTCGTCTCTTTGCTCAGCAGGGTGTAATGAACTCAAAGCTCTGCTTTGAGCAGTTGGAGCTTGGAGGGGGTAGTGGGGTAAGAGAGGACAGAAAATATATATAAATCCTTCTTCTGCAGGCTCTTATCCACAGTGACAGCTACAAAAAAAGCACTTTATGGCTCCAGTCACATCTCATGTCAGCGTGATGTGCACCACGGGGAAACCCACCACATGATGGCTTGGAAATGGCAGATTCTCTTAAAATTTTTAGGGTGATAAGCAAAAAGAAAATGGCAAAAAGACTCAGAAAAGACCCAAAAGACTGATGTAATTCCCTTGAAGAGAGAGGCCATCAGAGAAACAAGGATGGCCTGTTCTGGACGTGGCCAGGACACCGGGAAGCTCATGCAGCTCCATCCTGAGGCTGCTGTGCTCCCCCTTGGCCATTGCCCCAAACCAAACCTCACTTCTGGAGGGAAATCCCCACAATTATTTATTCTCCCCCTGCAGCAAGTTCACAATTCAGGAAACCCTTCAACACAGCAGGTGAGAGGGGAGGGGAAGGTCTCCACCAAAGCCAAGCTGCTTTGTTCTTGTGCACCTGAGATGTTGGTGCTGGTGAAGAACTGCTCAGTGGCTGCAGCTTCACAGGACTGGGAGATGTTTGCAGCTCTGGCTGAGCTGGTGTTTGCTGAGAAGCTGAAGAAACCCCCCTGAGGTGGCTGCTGACCAGAGGTAAGGAATGAGCAGTTTCTTTGCCTGAGTTTGAAAATTAGAATGACACCACTGGGAAAGAAAATAATAGTTGAGAGAGAGCTTGTAAGGAAAAGCAAATCAAAGTACACCAAGGATCTGTCAGTAAAGAAGTCCTTTCATGCCATGTTTTAAAATGTATTTCTTCTTTTGAATTATGCTTTGTATTTTTCATTATATAAAATGAGGAATAGGAGCCCCTGCAGCACATGGTCTGGTTGGATGTCTAAGATATTAACTGAATATTTTCCTGCCCTAAGGGTCCAGCAGGAACCAAGACTTCAGCTGTTACCTCCCGTTTTTCCCAGGTATTTGAATAAAATTAATGTTACTCAGAAGAATTGCAACAGCTGGCACAAAAATCAGGTTCCTGGAAGGGCTGTGCTGATTTTGGGGGTATTACTGGTGTGATAAGCCTTGCAGTGAGAGCAGGGACAGTGCAATCTGCTTGTTAATCACGGGGTTTTCAGCCTGGTTTAGGTAAGGGCTGCTCTGAGAGGGAGTTTATGGAAGAGCATTGGGATAAAAGCTCCTGCACTCTACAAATGGGAAAGGAAGTGGTGTTTACCTTGTGAAGGTGTCACAAATGGTTGTTCCCCTTTGTGGCTGGTCAGGACCTTTCCACCAACATGGAAACTTAGTCAGATGTGGAGCTTTGCTGCAGCTTTAATTTATGTTTGCATAAATGCTAGAAGAGTTTGTGTTGGAAGGGACATCCAGAAACCATGCCTGCAGTGAGCAGGGACAGTGCCTGCTGGCTAATGAGAATCCCCAGTGAGGAGGGGGGGTTTGTGAAGGTGTTTTGGTTTTGATGGTGTTCATTTTTGTGTTTTGGTGACTCTTTTCTCTACTCTTCATGACCAGGAGGCAGGGGGAGCCCCCAGTGAAAAGCTGAGCCCAAAATGGACATTTTCACACAATCCTGTGTTGCACAAGCTTTTAAAAGGCTGTGGCCTGTGGAAGGAAACAAATGCAATGGTGAGAAGTTCTGGGAAGCAGCTTTGCTCCCTTGAGCTGCTCTGGCTGGTGAGGGCCAGAGGCAGATGCCACATTTGTGCTGTTCTTGGATCAAATTTCCAAAAGGCTCTTTCCCACGGTGTCATTTTCTGCACCCTCCCCAGGAAGCAGGATTCCACTTTCTGCCCAGCAAAGCCCAGTAATAAAAAACCCCTGGTTTTGCTGCTGAGGTTTGGTGCAGCCAGCAGCAAATGTGCCTGGGGAGCTCAGCTGAGCCCCCCTCTGCTCCTGCTGGGTCTGCCCTGCACCACCAGCGCAGAAATCACATTTTCACCTGATCCTGTATCGTTGACCCCATCTGCAGGAAACCTGCTGCTCAGATAAACATTTCCCTTCTCAGCCAAGGAGATGAGACTGGAACAGTGGCCAGTTGCCCCCAGTTAGTGCCATGCCCTCAGGGAGCCCTGGGTGAGAGGTGTGGGGTGGCTTTTGCCAGGCTCTCACAGGGAGGGCTGTGGTGGTGGATCCCTTGGAAAGAAAGGTTGGGAATCTGCTCCTGCTCTCCAAGAGAGCTCAGTGGAGCTGGCAGAGAAGAGAATCCCTTGGGAAACAACACCCAGCTGCAGCTGGAGGAGGATTCTTTACAGAAAGATTGGAAGAAACGTTCTGCACGGAGCCCCCGCTGTTATCACACCCCGCTCCAGTCTGGCAGCTCCTGTTTGCTGTACCTGCTGCTCTGTTTTTTGCATCTCTAATCTGATTTAGATAATAACCCCAGTGGGTGCAAAGAGCCAGCCGAGCCTCGTGATGAGATTCTGCTGCTCCAGATCCACTCCCCGAGAGCACCTGGAGCTTGGCTGCCAGTGCAAAGGGCCAGATCCTCCTCTCCGACGTGTACCAAGGCAGGAGAGGTCAGCCCCAAGCCTCTTCAAGGTGTTTGTTCAATGCCCTGAGTAGTGAAAGAGAGATCAGGGCTGGCCAGAGGCTGTGATAACAACAGACTGTTAATGACCTGTGGGTGCATTCAGTAAATACATTTATTTTGTGTGGGCAAAGACACCCACTGTCCACTGCTGCCCCAAAGGCTGGTGGCATCACCCTAATCCTGGTTGCTCCAGGGCATATCTGGGTTTGAACAAGTAGTGTTGTCCCTCCAGTGAAAAGTTTTGTCAGGGAGGATTTGGGGATCTTGCCTGTCTGTGGATTTCTCCCCAGGGTGTCAGACTTGCTGCACAACTACAGTGGGACTCACCTCCACGGACCATCTGCTTTCCAGGCTAGCTGTGCCGCATGTTCCCTGATGGGAAAGCCTTGGCCAGAAATAGAACAGCCTTTCCCCAGGCTCCCTGCCTCAGGGCTGCCTCATCGATACCGAGAGATCCCTGGGTGTTGGGAGAATCCCTGCAGGAATCCAGGGGGTTTCCCCTCTGTTCTCTCAGTCTTTGTTGTTCTCTTGGTTTGAACAGACTGGTGTCTGCTCAGGAAGGCAGGAGCCTCCCCTAAAATGGAAAATGTAAACCCCCTCCCTTTGAATTATTATAATTTTGAAATTAAAAGGCTCTCAGGCAAAGATGTGAGAGTAGGAATAACAGTTCTTTACTAGGAAAATTAAAATACAAATGCAGTAACACAAAACAACACTGCCAGAGTGAGAGCAGGAGCTGACCCCCTGTGGGTCAGGGTGGTGGCACAGTCCCATTCCATGGGGGCTCAGCCCTCCTGCAGTGCCAGCTGTGGTTCTGCTGGAGCAGGGATCCTGGACAAGGCTGGAGTTTTCCTCTGAAGCTCCAGGGCTGCTGGAGATGGGCCTGCTCTCCCTCTGGGAATGCAGGGCAGAAGAAAGCTGCTCCTCTGGGAATGCAGTGGGCAAAGGCTGCTGTGGTGTNGCTCATCCCTGCTGGTCACTCCTGAGTCACATCCAGGGCTCTTTGTTCCCCGGCACAATGGAGTGTCCCTGGACAGCCCCGGGGACACGGGAGATGCTTTAAAAGGTTAATGTCTCTGTTAGATTGCAAATCACCCCGGAACATCTGCTGTCACTCACAGGAGGTGGGGAATAATCACCTGCATCCTTTGGCTAATATCTGAGCCTGAACAAGACGCGTTTCCAGCGCTGGGAGGAGGTTGTGTCAGCACTGCTGCCTCTGGCTGCCGAGGCAGTGATGGTTTGGCTGCCTGACCCCTGAGCAGAGCAGGTTTTGCTCTGCTGCCCCTCCCAGTGCTGCTCCCCTCAGGGGCTCAGACCCTGGCAGGGAAATGGGGTGCTCACACTGAGGTCTGCAGAGGTGCTCAGGGGCTCTCCAGGGGCTGGGATGTCATTTTGGGACACTGAAGGCTCTGCCTGTGGGCTCCAGCATCCCATCAGCTGTCACCTTGGGCCAGGAACAGGAGTGAGGGGACACATAAACTCCCTTCAGCAGGCTAATACCGAGTTTATTAAACTCAAGCTGCACCAAGGGAAATACAGGTTGGATATTAGGAAAAAGTTTTTTACAGGAAGGGTGATAAAGTTCTGGAATGTTCTGCCCAGGGAGGTGGTGGAGTCACCGTCCCTGGGTGTGTTTAACAAAGCCTGGATGTGGCACTGGGTGCCAGGGCTCAGGTGAGGTGTTGGGGCTGGGCTGGACTTGATGATCTTTAAGGTCTCTTCCAACCCAGTGATTCTGTGAATTCTGTGAAAGCCATTCTTTTATAGACAGTTTGATACAGGTGGACCTGATTGGTCATTTAATCAACACCCCGTCACCATTGGCTAATTAAGGAGACCCCCTTTGGTAAACATCTTATGAGAAAACATCTGTTCAAAAAGCTGCAAGACTGTTTTAATTCTTTCTCTCTGCCCTCTCAAAACTCCCCAGAACAACTCCTGGGGAAGTTTATCTGGCTTTCTCTCTCTGACCAGACTGTCACATCCACTCTCACCCTGTGGGGATGGTGCTGGATGCTCAGGGTGTGTGCCATGGGCATGGCTGTGGCTGCTGCACCCTGAGTATGGATCTGGTCTCCTCTCTGATCATCCCAACCAGGGAGGGGAAGGGCAGGGCAGAGAAATAACTCACAGAAGGGCACACAGAGAGTTATGATCCCAGTTGAGATCCCAGAAGTGAATCTGAGATATCACTGTTGCAAGAATTAGAAAAAAAAAATGTCAAACTAGACACAGCTCATGCCTTTGGCTTGTTTGGGGAAACAGCTGGGCTGGGCTCTAACTTGACAATGAAAACAAATCTGCTGCACTGCCTCCTTTCACCTCTTCCCCTAAGCCCTGTCTGAGCTGCAGGCCCAGCGTGGTGGGAGCAGCCTTGTTAGCATTTCATACCGTCTCATATTTTCCATGTTCGTTGTGCTCTTGCTTGAGCTGACTCCTAATTTGTCTGTCTTTGGGGGACAGCAGACAGCTGCTGCAATGAGGTGACAGGAGGGTTTGCAGTGACAGCATCTGCCCGTGGTGTGAGCAGGGGTCTCCTGCCAGGCTCTGCCTCCCAAGACCCCCTTGCAGGGGAGGTGTGAGCTCAGGCTCTGCTCCCTGGGGGTGTCTCTGCTGCCCTGGGGGGATGAGTTTCCTCTGGCAGCTCAGGACGCCCAAGGCACCCCCAGACCTGTACAAATCCTGCAGCCACACTGAACTTTGTGGATTTTCTTGTGAGACCAGCCTGGCACTGCCGAGGTGGCTGCTCGGTGCTCAACCCTCCTGTCCACCAGCTGATCTCTGAAGCACTTTCCTGGCTGACACCAGCATCCTCTGCCCTGGGAAGGGACACAGGGAGCAAACTGGAGGTGACCTCTGAGTGTGACTTGGCTCTGCTCACTCGCAGGTGGGAGCAGCTCAGTGTCAGAGCTAACAGAGACAGGTCCAGCACGGAGAGGAGCCTGAATCCTGACAAGAGGCTTCCCTGCCACTGGGACTGGCACCCCTGAGTGTCCCACCGAGCTCAGAGCCAGCTGCCAGCCCAGCTCCCTCCCCCTCTGTTATTTATTGGGTGTGGGAGGTGCTGAGTTGTTTTTGTTTTTTTCCTTTTTTTCCTTTTTTTTCCCCCGGATGCACCCAGCGCAGCGGTCTCTGCACGACACCAAATTAATTAATGTTGGGCAGGCAGAATGCAATTAACTACCCTGGAGCCTGGCCAAGGCAGGGGCAGCATTCCCTGTTCCTCCGAGAAACAGCCCAGGAGCTTTCCTGGGCAGGACCTTGCTCTTTGCTGCAGGGCTCTAGGCCAGCAGGCTTTGACAGGAGCACATCCTTCTGGAAATGCCTCCTCCAGGCCCCTTGGCTGCCCTGCACTCAGATCCCACTCCACTCTGATCCCACCAGTGCCTCTTCCCTCCTGCAGCCCAGGGAGGTGGCAGGCAGAGGGAGGCAGCATCTGCAGGAGGCTGCAGCACAGTTGGCAAAGTCCTGGGCAAAAGTAATCAAGCCATGGTAGCGTTTCAAGGACCAACTGGCTGGATTTTATTTATTGCTGCCACTCACTGAGAAAATGGACTCGGGAGGAGATTCCTGGGCAGCTTCTGTTAAATAGAGCATCGCCTGACAGAGCTGTGATTGAGCTGGGGCTGTTTAAAGGGGTTTAGAGGCCGCCAATGCGGAGCATCTGCAGGCAAAATGGGCAGCTTTGGCAGGTCAGCTGCTTTGAAAGTCAACTAAAAAACAAAAAGCTTGTGCAGAAACACACAGAAGTCGAGGGGGCGGCTGCAGCAGGGAGCTGATGGATTTGGGGTTCAGCTGAACCCCACTGCCTGTCCATGCCCCTGCACTCCCAGCCCTGCTGTGTCTGGGCCATCACCTCCTCTTCCCTGAGCCTTTCCCCTCCCCTTGCCGTCCATCTGTGCCTCTGGGTGTGTGGAACAGCTTTGCCTCGTGGCTGCTGCTCCCTGAACCCTTCTTCCTCCATGCAGGGGATGCTTAAAAACCAGGAGGCTTTGGATACCTAAATCCCTGGTGAGTGGGGCAGGTGCAGCCCCCGGGGCAGGGCTTGGCAGGACATCTCCCCATCCCCCAGTACCAGGAGCACCCTCTCCTTCCCCAGTGCCCAGCGGGTTTGGGAGCAGCGCCAGGGCTGGATCTTGCTGGGTCTGAACTCCCAGCCTGGATGAACAGCAGGCTCCCTCCACAGATGAAAACCAAGCTGGCCAGCTAGCAGTGCTAGCTCAGCCCCTGGGCCAGTTCTTCCACCAGCCCGTCGTCTCCTTTGGGTGATCCAAATCCCGGAGCTGTGGCCCTTGGTTCCACCAGGATGTTGGAATTTCATGGGCTGGGGCGTCCCCAGGAGCGGCCCTGCACTTCACACATTATCTTCCTCCTCCAAAGGGCAACTTAGAAGTGTAAGGATCAAGATTAAAATGCCAAATCCTCCTTTCCTTGTTACTGTGGTTGAATGCTTTTCTGCACTGAGGCCAGCCTGTCTCTGAGCCTGGGCTCAGGTGTTGATGTCTCCTTCACCCCCTGGTGCAGTGACACAGCTTCCCCACACTCTTATGATGAAACAATTTGAGTAACCAAAAATGCTGGATCTGCACCTATTTCAGACAGGGCTGAGCTGTCCTCCCACAGCATCAGTGCCTCAGCCAGCAGCACCTGGTCATTCCCCCGTGGATGTTATTCTCCATCCATGGCACAGGGAGCTGCTGGAAGCTGATCTCTCTTGCACTTTGGCCAAAATTTTGTCGTAGAGAAGCTATAGATAGCAAGGGCTGGATCAGATTTTTAAAGCATCATATTTCTGGGAATATTCCCATCAAAGAGTTTGTTGGCAAGGCAAGCTGGGCCAGGAGTCTCTGGCTGGTGACAGTTTTTATGTATTCAGGCTCCTGTGCTAGCCAGAGTCCTCCAGACGTTGCAGTGAACTCACAGAGAGTTTTTTCTTGAAATCCCCTTGATTTTAGACAATAAAAGGAGCACCTGTGGGATCAGCCTTCCCCAGAGGAAGGCACACAGGGAGCCCCAATCCTGGCCAAGCTGTACTGACTGCACGGGGAGCAGAGCTGGGGTAAATCAGTGTCACCCCTTCCTCCACATGGCTACGAAGCTGCCAGAGCTGCTGTGAGCACCTGTGCCACAGAAGCAGCATAAAATAAAAGGGCACATGGCTCTACCCTCCTCCATCCTATCAGGCTCTCCTGGCAGAGCAGGGGTCCCCCAAACCCCACTCATGAGTCCCCTCTATCCTTGGAAGTGTGGACACCCAGGTTTGCCTTGGGAAGCCCAGACTTCTGCCTAATGCCAAAGAAATTTTTTATGTGCTGTTCTTCCCCAACATGACACAAGATTAATTACAGCCATAAAAACATTAGGAGCTTTCTAAATATTTTATGTGAATAAGCACACACAATATGAAGGTTTTACTTGTTGCATTTTCGTAAAGGACGTTTTGTTTGTAATAACTAGGGAACCTGACAGGTGATTTTATTTTTAGTGCTTCTGTCTGCTCTGAAGGACTCTGAACACAGAGAGGAGACAAGGGCAATGCAAACCACGCTCAGAGTCCCGGGGAGGGAATACAGAGCTAAATGAGAAGGGGATTAAAAGAGGAGAACCACAAATTTCAACCATAAACTTAATTGCAGTTGCCCTTGGGAAGCTGCCTCCCTTCCCTTATTCCAGAGGAGATCTGGCCTTTGTTTATCTCTGACTGGGAGCACTGGTGGTGTGGGAAGCAGCTCACAGGTTTGACATGTGATGTTTCAAATGCAGAGATTTCAACCACAGTGGCTGCATGTGCCAGCAGGGATGGTTTGCACTAGGACAATTTGTGCTGAGGATGTTTCACCTGCTCTCTTCTCCCAGCTGTTTTGTGACCTGTAAATACCAGAAGCCATGCCAGCGCTGGAGGGCAGATGTTTGGTCTCTGTTTGGGTCGTTGGAATTCAACAGGAGCCCTGTGTGTCAGTGATTTTTCTGTCTGTTTTAGCATCCATCTGCTACTGGAAATCAGAAGACATTAGTCTGTTTTTTCCTAGGGTGAGTTAGCAGCTAAACCAGTCTCTCTGTGATGGAGAATGTTGGGGGATTCTCGATGCTTCATCCACCAGTGCCACCCTCAAAAGGAGCCCGTGCCCTGCAGAGCCAAGTGGGGACATCCCGAGGTTTTGCACAGCTGCCCGTGGTGGCTTTGTGCCAGGAGCAGATCCCTGCTGAGGCACCCAGGGAAGCCTCAAAGCCTTCTTAAGCAGCCAGGGCAGGTTTGAGGGTTTGGCTGTCATCTCTGTGTTCAGAGAGTAGAGCTTGCTCGCTGTTACCTGGAGGGACAGGACTTCACGAGCCGCTCCCGGAGCAGGACCTGCCCCAGCCAGGGCTCGTTTGCTGCCTGGGCTGCTCAGAACTTGCTGCATCTTCCTCCTTGTCCAAGCCTGGCTGCAATCCCGGGCAGAGCAGACTTGGACATCCAGCAGTTACAACACAGAGCTCTTCTCTCCTCACCTTCCTGGCTCTCTGCAGGATCCCAGCACGGCTTCCAATTTCCCGGTGTTTCCGTGGTAGCGCAAGGCGAGGAGCCATTAGCAACTGGGTCTCAAAGTGTCTCATTCTTGGTTTAAATATTGAAGAGGCTTCGAAACACCTCTTCATCCTGGCAGCTGACCTGGAATGGTGTGTGTTGTGTGGTGCAGCTGCTCCTTTTCCTGCGGGCTGCCGTGGTTGTGATTGCGGAGCCTGGCACACAGCAGGGCTGGGTTTGTGCTGAATATTTCATGCAGACACATGCAGACAGAGGCTCCAGTCTGTTTCCAATTCTGATTTTCTCTGCTTCTTGAGGTGCATAAATGATGCATATTGTTTAAGCTTCCTGGTTTTGGGGGGGGGCAGAGTGACAAATGCCTTTGCTGCTGGCTGCCCGAGTTTGGGGTGAAGCAGAGCTCACGGCTTCAGCTGCCTGCACGTTCTGTGAGCAAAGCAGTTTGCTGGCTGAGCCCTGGGCTGCAGTGGTGACACCAGGACTGTGGCTCTGCAAGCCAAAACGGTGACCAAAACGGGTCAGATAGTGACCAAATGCCTCTCTGCACCTTTCCAAGCACCCCAACATGATTCCTCAAAGCTCTGTGCCCTCCCACATGGATTTATCCATGTTTTCCCTCTTTTTTTTCACATTTGGTACCATTTCTCTGGGGGAGGAGGCTCCACATCAACCACACATGGCTCACGGTTGGGCCAGATGAATTTAGGGGTCTTGTCCAAAATTTATGATTCTGTGCCATTCAACCCTCTCCTCCCACCCCCGGGGTCCATCCCAGCTGTGGTCTGGGGGATTTGGGAACGTGTCAGGGATCACCACACCAGAGCTCACCCTGGGCTCTCCCTGCCTTCCTTTTGCCTGTGGATCCACAGAGAGGTTTCCTCTCAGTGAAAAGCCTTGGTGGCATTTTCAGCAGCTGGAAACAGAATCAGAGGAATTCCTGGGGCCATTCCAGGCTTTCCCTTGCCAGGGCTCTGGTGGGGAGGGCTGCCCACCCTTCTCCTTAGGAACTTACCTGGGACTGACAGGACACAACAAGCTGTCACAAAGTGAGACAGAAATTGGCTGTCGATTAGAGCTTTCCTTTAAAGGTCAAACAAAAATGATCATGCAAACCCCAGAGTGCTTTAGAAGGGATCACTAAAGGCAAAATCCGTTGTCTGCAGAGGGGCTCAGCCAGGGCCTCACCCTGCCCACAGGGATGATGGACCACCTCGATTTTTGGGGATGCATTGAGTCTCTGGTGCCTTTGGAGATGGGAACTGGCACATTCCAGACAAGCAGGGAATATTTTTATTTATTTTCTTGATTCTGTGAATAATCATCCATGTCTTCAGCTTCTATTTTACATAAATCTACAGAAAGCCCCCTCTCCCCCCCACCATTACTTTTCTTCTCTGGAAAGGGTTGGGATTCAGTGACTTTAATTATGAAGAAATTTATGAAGAAAAGTCTTAGTTAAATAGTTATATTAATTAGGAAGAAAAATGTTAGTATTAATTGCTAAGAATTAATTATTATTCTTTGTAAATTACAAAAAAATTCTGACTTAATTAATGCTAGCAAAGGCCCTTTAGAACTGGGGAGACCAACTCATGTAAACCTGTCTCTGCACAGAGCTAATGGCTGCTTGGTGTCTTTTAGCAGATCAATTTTTGCTTTAAATGATTGTGCAAGTTAATAAAAAAACCTGTCAGAGTAAAAATGAAACATCTTGGCCAATATTTCTCCCAATTGTTTTGAGGGCTTTGACCTTTCTCTCTTTGTCCCAATTCCAGGCTTGAAAAGCTTTGCAATACTTGACATTTTAGGCAGGAGAGGGGAAAAAACCCAAATTTGCACCTAAATTAGGGAATGAAGCAGTAAAAATGTAGATTTAGTCCCTTGGACAAGCTCTGTGGTTCAGCCTTACCTCCTTTTTTCCTTAGGTCATATCTACTGCTACGTTCTCCATAAATAATCTTCAGACTTCCTGGGGCTTTTAATACTAATTAAGTCTTCAAGTAGGCAGAAACGAGCTGAGGGACGTTTATATCACAGGTTTCTCAGTCAGTTTGTATCACAGTTTCTCAGCCTTGTGAGCACTTTCCTTCCTGGCTTCAAAGGATTTTCAGGGGAAGGTTTTTCAGCATTTTGTAGGGACCAGGTTTGGAGTTTGGAGTTGTTCCTCCCTACAGCCTGTGTAATCTGTAATTACTGGTTTGGGGAAACTTCACTGCTGTTTCTCCCCATTTTAAATAATGGAATTCAATTTGGGGATTGGGGTTTTCCTGAAATCCTGGAGGAGGCTTGGAGGACAAAACCTGGTGAGTTACAGCCCTCAAATGCTCCGGCTGCTCAAACTGCTCCCAGAGGGAGAGGGCAAAATGCTCTGTAAGGAGAAATCTGCCCTGTGGCAGCACTGCAGCACGTTCAGGGACTCGTGGCTGGAAAATAACATTTCCAGCATGTAATTATTCTTATTCTTCTCAAAATGAGCCTCAAGAGCTGAGGGGTGCAAAGGCCTGATGTGAGACTGGGTGTGTGAGCACAGGAGAGCACCCAGAGACCTTCTTCTGTTCTTCCTCCTGGTGTTTTCAATCCCTTCAATGCTAAAAGCCCTCATTAAAGTTTAATCCTCTACACTAACTCTTTACATCCAGGATGCTGCTGCCAGTCTCCCATCTGGAGTTACAGAGCTGCCATCCTGCCTGGTGTATTGGATTTGCTGCAGTGGCCACCTTCACAGCAGCACTTCCCCTTCCTTCTCCAAACAAAGTCTGGTTTTATCTGTCACAGGGAGTTTAGCTTCAGTGCTTGCAATTGTTTTCTGGAGAAGATGGTTTTTTTCTGTTGACTGAAGGGAAAAGTAGTGAAAATAAGTAGTTAATTTAGAAACACCGAAGAGTTGGTGCTGAGAGAGCCTCAGAGAAATGCCTGGGGAGAGGGAGGTGGTGCTTGGGTGGTGGCAGGTCTGGAGGGACAGGCTGAGCCTTTAGATCAGAGTCAGGCTGAGAAATAAATGCTGACATTGCCCAACCAATGTGTAGGTTGCACCAGTGTGCAGGAAAACATCATTTAAAACACACCTGAGATGTATATTGTTTGGTGAGGTGGAGAAAACCAAAATAATTTATTCTCCGTGCTCTTTTGAAGCCACTTCACAAATGGATGTAATTAATTTCTAGATTAAACTTTTCATGGAAACTTCACATGGAAAATGTTGGGTTTTGAAATGCTGAGGAAGAATTTTGACTTCTGAAAGAACTTTGGTATGTTCCCATCATTGTTTAACCCAACTGTAATGTGCTTTTTCTGGTCAATTGGATGCAGAAAATAACCTCACCCAGGTCCGGTTAGAGGATAAACAACAGGTAACAGAGGTGAAGAGGGGAAGGGAAAATAACTGGCTGGCTTCATCCAAAATCCCAAGCAATCAATGCAAAGTCTCCAGTGGGCTCAAGGCCATGGCCCGGTGAGGTGGAGGAGATAAATAGGACAGGCAGATCAATCGTGGGCAAGAGGAAGGAGAACAAACGTCACAAATCCAATATTTTAAAAAAAAGAACAATCCAGAGTTAAAAGCTTTGGCTTGATGGGTCTGGCATTACAATAGCAAAGCTTTTGTCAGCACTGGACAATATTTCAGCTCAAGTTGATGCTCTTTGGCAAAAAAAAAGAAAGTAGGGGAAAGAGATGGAAAAAAGGGAAAAAAGCAGCTTTTTATTTATTTATTTATTTATTTTAAATCCAAAGAAAAAAGCAGCTCAAGGGAGAGATTGCTTCGATCAAAAAGCTGTGTAGCATGGTGTGTCCTCCCCCAGAGACCACGGCGAGCACAGCCCAGCCAGCAATTTGAACAGAGCAGCAGATAAATACACAGATCCTTTAAATTCCAGGCATGAAACAGGGACTGTGGAGAGGCACAGAGCTGGAACAGCTCTGCCAAGGCAGAGGCACGGGCAGGGATGCAGCACCCGTGCAGCACCCTGCTTCTCCCCTGGGTTCATCCCCAGGGTGAGCAGAACTGCTTCCCATGGTGGGAATGGGTCCGAGGGATTTGCAAGGATCCGTTTCTCTCACGTCTCTCCTGTCTCTGCTTCCCCCAGGCTGGGAGGTTTCCCCATCTTCCACACCTCTCCTGCAGATCTTTACCCAAACTGGGAGGTTTCCCCATCTTCCACACCTCTCCTGCAGATCTTTACCCAAACTGGGAGGTTTCCCCATCTTCCACAGCTCTCCTGCAGATATTCCCCCAAGCTGGGAGGTTTCCCCATCTTCCACAGCTCTCCTGCAGATTTTTACCCAGGCTAGGAGGTTTCCCCATCTTCCAGAGCTCTCCTGCAGATCTTTACCCCAAACTGGGAGGTTTCCCCATCTTCCACAGCTCTCCTGCAGACCTGAGCCAGCAGATTTTGGGTACGAACTCGCAGGAGGAGGCACAACAGGTGTGATCACAGAACCAGGGAATGTTTGGGGTTGGGAGGGACTTTAAAGATAATTTTGCTCCACCCCAGTGCCGTGGGCAGGGACGCCTTCCCCTGGATCAGGTTACTCCAGGCCTCATTGGGATCACCAGCCCAGTGTTCTCTTGCTGCTCTGAGCTTTCCAAAGGGAACTTCCAAAGTGGCTCAATTAAACTCCACGGTTGTTATAGATATTATAGATATCTATATATAGATAGGGAAAAAGCTGCCCTCTGAAGGCCCAGCTAATTCCATGCTAGATTCTTGTGTTGTTTGAATATTTTATGATCTTTACTAAATTCTTTAAGAAACAAATAAAGACATCAAGGTTGCTTTAGCTCTCAGTCAAGAGATGCATGTAGTGACCAGGATGAGGGGAAAAGGATCCCTCCTTGGCTATTCCTACCAGGAAAACAAACCAGCCACTCAGATATAGCAGAGGATCTACTTTAAAACATGAGTTTTTTAAAGCATGAATTTTAAAAAAATTTTTAAAACATGGATTTTAATTTTGGAGATGGCCAAGGAAGCCCTTGACAGCATGCCCTGTTAAGGCTGGTAGAACCTGAGCAGGACTGGGTAAAACACTTTTGAAGTTCATCCCCTCCAAGATCAGCTCTGGCTTCAAACCAAACTGGACAAAGCCCTTGACCCAAATTTCTGCAGGGATGGGATGGGTACGAGCCTGACAATTCTGCTAAAAGCCTGCTCTGCTCAGCCATGCAGCGAGATGCTAAACGAGGGCACAACTTCAGCTCAGTTTGGGACACAGGAATTAGGGAGGACAGGGAAGGAGACTAATGCTGGCATATTTTATTTATTTAACAGCAAAGGGATGTGTTTTCTCTGCTGCTGCTGCTCAGGGATGGTGCAGGCTCTCCCAATTAGCTCCCAGCACGCTCACACCTCTCTCTCGAGGCTCTTGCTTAGGTTATCTGGCAGGGATTTTCTCTTTTCCAGCTTGTCAGAGGTGAAAGGTGCTGGTTTTTCTCCCATATAATGAGCTGTTTGTGCATGTCAGCACTGGCTCTGCATTGTGTCTTCGTTCACGCCTTCACAGAGGATTTCCAGAGGCGACGTCTCCTCCCTGCTTGGGCTTTCAGGAGATTTTAATCCCTGCACGCACACAATGAGCAGCAACAGGAATTGCTTTTGAAATGGGTGGGGGGAAAAGCAGATTTTCTTCTGAGAACATATTTGCAAATGGCTTCTGTCCCCTCTCACCGTGCTGCTGGGTCTGAACAGCTGCATGAAAGGAGCAGCGTGAGGAGGGCAAGACGCACAAAGCCAAAGGATGAGGCAGCCTTGTTGCACTCACTTTCCAAAGCCAGGGCCTCACTGTATATTTCTTGTTCAAATTAAAAAGAAAAAGGTGTTCTAAGTAGCTTTCCTTATTTCAGGGCAGTATATTTGGAGTTTGAAAGGACTTGAAGGGGAAATTTGGGAAGCTGGTGGCAAAGCTGGGCTTGTTCTCCTGACTCTTGGCTGCTCATGAAGTTCAAGCCATCCTCTGAACTGAGGAGATCATATCTGGGGGGACCTGGGATCATATCTGGGGTGAGTGAAGAGTTCCTTCTACAGGAGCAAGCACCACTTCCCTCTGACTTCAGGGCAGGACTTGACAGGGAAGGTTTCAAAGCATGAATTCAGCAGAAGCTCTCTTTGTTCTTGCTGAGTGCTGACGAGCTCCCACCAGCTGAAAGCTGCTGGGTTCCCCTCTCTGAGCTGCAGCTCCAGGTGATTCTGCCCTGGCAGAATCCTCACGCTGGGGAGGACGTGCTGGCCATGGTTCTGCATCTTCCATGAGCATGGTTGTGCTCATGGAGCCATCCCCACCCTGGATGTTACTGCAGACCAGGTCAAGTCTAAACAGAGTGAGGGGTTTCTCCAGGAGACCTCAGCTGAGCTCCCCAAGAACAGCAAGGCCAGGCTGGCCAGGGCTTTGGGTGGAAGCTGTTCCTGCTCCTTCAAATGAACCATCTTAAACCTTCCACATTCACACAAAGTACTTTAGCAGGATGCACCAGGGGGACAAAAAGGGACAGCTTCTTCCTCCCCCTTCCTTCCTGATTTGCACCAATTTTGCATGGTATAAACACTCTCTAGAATCTCACCTGAGGAGATATTGAGGAGTCCCTCACTGAGCCAGCAAGGACCTGGCTGTGTAGTCTTGGCTCGAATCACAAAGCCTCAGCCACTTTTCTTCTAAAGAGGTAGGATTTGTGCTTGGAATGAAGCCTGAAATTGGCCTTTTCACTGGAACGCTGGTGGATGGTCGATGCAGATCTCTCGGAGCCTGTGGGAAGTGCTCCAATCTCCCAGCTCCATCCCAGAATGCCTTTAAAAGCACAAAAAGTCAAACTTCATCTTAGCAGCTCAGCTGCTTCAAATAACACAGAAGGAGATAGCGGGGAAAAAAATAAACAAACCCAGATTTTAACAAACATCTTCTGCTTCGAGCCCGTTCTGGATTTGTTGGCAAGGTGAGTGCACTTTCCAAAAAGCCATTTAGATTTTTGAATAGTGAATTCAGATCTTGTGTTCACTTGAGGGGGAAATGACAGAAAACAGGAATGGGGCAACCACACAACCCCCCCACCTCCCATTTTATATATAAATTGAATCATCAGCCTGAAAGTAGACATCAAAATTACAATATGGCTCTTGACTTTTGGCAATTAAAAGCATTTTGTGATGACTCACTTGATTAAAACGAGATCATCCATTTAAAATGAAAATTCAGAATGAAAATTGCTTTTGTTGCACCGATTATTCTATTTTAAAATTCCTTGCTGTTATCACCCTAATAAAAAGCTGTCACTTCTTCTGTCAAGCAATTCACAACATGAGGCATTTGCATTTCTCTCCGACTTGTGTTTATTTCAGTAATTACAAACGGATTCTTCTTCTAACTCCCCTCTCCCTCTCCCTCCATCCTTCCCCCCTGCCCTCTCCTCCCTCACCACCACAGGGTGAGCTGCTGCCCTTCCTCTGGGCTGTGCACAGAGAAATCCCACTCTGGGAAATTAGGAAAGGAGGAAAAATAAAAATTATCAGCAGGGTCAGTGCATTCTAGCTATAAAAAGCAGCAGTGGGTTTGAGCTGTGGAGCCAGGGAGGCCAGGAGCCCCCAGCATCTCTGTGTGGCTGACAGTGAGGTGCTGCAGGAGGCTGCCCAGAGCTTGGATCAGCCACTTTCTAATAGATAACCAAAAAAAAAACCAAAAAAAACCCACAACAAAACCCTCTTTGTGCTGAATGGAATAATCATTCCCTGCCATTAATTGAAATTTTGATTGACTAGATCGAGCAATAATGATAAAAGCCAGTTTCACTTCAAGATCACGGGCTGGATTGTGGGTGGGTGTGAGCAAGCCAGCCAGGCTTGGGGAAGATGGGGAATAATTTCACTTCTGCTGTTAGCCCTTCCCTGCTCTGATTCAATCCCAAAGCACAAACAGAGCCAGAAGTCATCCTCCCCCTTGTCCTGCCAGATGAGAAGCTGGTCCTGCTCTCCCTGTCCCCTCCAAGGAATGCTAAAGAGGCCTTGGGGACTGTCACCGGCAAAATGTGAAGGGACGGTGATGCCTCAGGTTTGGCTTTTCTATTT
>VYZP01074416.1:2296-22000 GCA_013400635.1 Hypocryptadius cinnamomeus
AAAGAAATTCTGAGGTGGAAACCTTGAGGAGTTTTCTTAATGCCAGGATCTGCTTCTGTCCCTTGCTAATACCTGTGGTATATAATTTGCTTTATTTTGTTAGTTTTTTTGGCTTTTGGGTTTGGGTTTTTTGGAAATGCATCCTCTTTCCCTATTCCAAAATCTCATGTACCTAACTGGCTGTATGTATAGTTCTATAAATGTATGAACAGACAAACATAATTAATGTATTGCCACTATTTTGATAATCTTTCATATTGCTATAATTAAGACTGAGTAGTTTAACTGCTCTACTGTCATCAGAAATGTCACCCACTGTGCATTTGCAAAAATTGTGTGCTGGGTCCTGGTTCTTACTGTGTGTACTTATTGCATCTTATGGGATATATTTCCCATGTCACATCAGCAGGACTGCTAAATTTACAAAAACTAAATAAAATGTAGCATTTTATTATGAGGACTATGGGAGAGACTTTATATATAGGATTTACATATTCATTATTGCTCTTTAACAGTGATTCTGTAAGTTGTAGCTTTGGAAATGACTAGACTAGAAATCCCTGGTTTAATGCATCTGCACATGCTGTGTCAGATGCAGTCAGTTTTTTCCCAAATGAAGGCATTAGTCCTTCACTGAGATGATGATTTCTGTGATTTTTAAGTATCTGACTTGATAATGAAGTGCAAGAAGATGCTCTTTAATAAATGTTACCAGCACAGGACAAGTTGTGGTAACTGACATTTGGAAGGGCTGAGAAATGAGTGTTGCATGTTACAGATCCTCAGGAGTTTCAGAGAAATGCATCAGCAGGAAGAGTCTCATTAAGAAGATTCAGCCTCTGTAATAGGAGGCAGTGGTGAGATTTTCCTTTTCAGCTAATGGACTAAATACTTTTGTTTGAGTTACATAGCTCTGGTTTCTCCTTGTCTTGTTTTCACTTAAGGATGGTAAATGGTGCAGTTAGGACAGACATCCTAAACTGAAGGGCATCCATTGTGAGGAATGAAGTTTTTCTGTTGCATGTTTTGTCCACCTTTTTTAAAAATAAAAGAATAAAAGTACCCTCAACTATTTGGAAACTTATTTTCCTTAGATTATGAAGAAGTGTAAATGTCAAGAAGGTTGAGGAAAGAAAAAAAGGGGACTTATTCACATTTATCGGGAAACTCATGGAAGGGTAGCCATACCTCTTTATAGATGTGAGGAAAGTAAGTGCCTTGCTCTAGATCAGCTCGATCTTTCCCAGAAACATAGCTTTCCACATAGTATCACATGCTCATACTTCTAAATCAAGATTTACCATTTAGATGCTCTTCATATTGACCTTTCATGTGCATGTTTGTTAAGTAAGTCAGAATATCTCTTTGTTTCATTTTTATCAACTACATAAAAAATTTTTTTTTTTTGCCTACCACTGTGAAATAATGTTTTTTGTTATTTTATGGCACTATTTTGTGTGTGTATACACAGGTGCATGTAAGACTTAATTGCTCAGATTTTTTTGCAGCTGGTCCTTTTCTGAGGACAAACTGCAGTTTGGGGATAAAAATGGTAAAGTCTCTGGAGAAGGTTCAAGGGAAATCTGATCAATGTGTTGGAATACCTGATGTAGGGAAAGAATGAGGAAGAGGGAGCCAGATTCTTCTCAGCGATGCCCATGAACAGGACAAGAGGCAATGTGCACAAACTGAAACACACAAGATGACACATTTTATAGCACAGGTTGCCTAGAGAGCTTGGGAAATCTCCATCCTTGGAGATACTCATCATCCTGGGCACTGACTGGCTGGCCCTACTTTAGCTGGTGGAGGCTGGACTAGATGACCTCCAGAGATCCCTTTCCAGCTTCATCTGTTCTTTGTTCTATCATCCGAGATATGCCTGTGGTTGGTTTCTTTGCTTCGTTGTACTGATTGCTGAAGAAGGTAGGGAGAGGAGAAAAGAAAGAATACCTATCATAAGGAACTTGTCATGTTGAGAACAGATACAAGAATCTTGTACATTTCCTTTTTTTATTATTTTAGGAGAAGTAACATATCTCTCCATTTAAGTTAGCAGGAAAATCTAGATGCGACTTAACTGGAATAAAATTTTGGTAACGTTTTCAACATGCTGATCTGTAATGTACAAAACACACAACTGTTTTATGGGACTGTGATTGTCACTCCAAAGCCTGAAAGTTACACCAAGGACTAAGAAAAATAACCCTATTCTTGGGCACTGGCAATAGTTTCTGGGTAGAAACTGAGTTGTCTATAATACGCTAGGAATGGTTTAGTTTGTATATCTTTAGTGTTTGTTTATGTAGACCTTACACTGAATTGGGATTGCCATGGTTTAGGTGACAGTTACTCCTGCTTACTCTGTTGGAAAGTGAGTATAGGAGTTACCTGTTCATAGTATCAAACACAAATGTTTGAATTCAGGTGAAAAAGAGAACCAAGTTTACGAAACAGTGAGATGTCTGAGTGTTTTAGGGAGGTACCATGTATAATTGTGGTGAGTTCCCATCTTTCGTATATTTACTATTATACCATTGTCAGGAGTTGTCTCTGCTCACCATCAGAGATGGGTTCCCTTTTATCAGACCTTGGTCTCTAGATTTTTGTTTAGGGTGATGCCACAGATTTTTGCACATACCCACTGTTCTGAAACAAACAGAGAAAATAGCTGGCTTGGTTAGCATTTGGAAACTAATGGCTAATCTATGCTTGAAGTTATTTTGGAATAGTTACTAAAACTAAATTAAAATAACCAGTAATTGATGTGTTCACAGGGAGACCTTGCACTTTCTGATTTAACTTTGGCATACACACAATTACAGGTGCCCTTCAGCTGTCATAGTGAAATCTGTGTGATGGTGATCTTTCTGGATTTTGTTAATGAACATAAAGCCACTGCACCTCTTCAGCATCTTGTGGCACTTTGCATTCATGTCCTTGCCAGGCAGATGGTGGAGTTGAGGGTTGTGGAGTTTGGCCTAGCTCTGGAAGTGAGGTGTGTGAATTGCCTGGGGAAATTTCCTGCTCGCATTTATTCATATGTGCAGATGATAAGGAAGGGCATCTCCAGAGTTTCACATTTAAATACCTAAATCCAGCACCTGGATTCATTTAAGCATAATAGGTCTCTCTCCCTGCCCCCCATCACATAACCAGCCACAAAATACTTGCATTGTATTTATGATTTAATAGTATGCTCCATTTTCTGCCGCCATAGGAGCTCGAGTAATGTAACAAGGAACTCCTGTTGCATTACCTTTTAAAGAAACTAATTTCTGTAAAGGTGGAAGAGCAGCAATAGAGGGAATAGTTCCAGACACTATCTGTAAATACCTGTGCTGTGCATGCTATGCCTGTAAGCACCAGAAGCAAGTTATGCCTTTTTGTAATAACAAGTTGAGAAGGACAAAAGGGATAATTGCCTCTAAGCACATTTTTTGTAGCTGGAGGATATTTATATTGTTGAATTTTAAATACCTAGAGTAGATACTAAAGTTAGGACACTGTTCTCCTAGGGTCCTGTCACTGAGTAGATAAGTTCTTCTTTAGGGTAATTCAGATCAGATTAGTCTTCAATTGAGGTCTTGAATTGACCTTTGGAGAAGCAGAGGTCTGTGTAGACCCAATAAAATTTCTGTTGGAAGCTAGCATGTGTGGATTCAGAGTAAGAGGTTGCTTACCCCTTGGTGCTCTCTTTTAGTCCCCTAGCTTGACTTGCTTCCACCAAAGCCACCACTTGCTTTGCTCTGTTAGTTGAACTGGATCTGATTGCTCCCTACAAAATATCAGTTAAAACTAGAAAACTGCTTGTTTTCTAGTAGTTGTCCTTTTGGTTGTTTGGGGTTTTTTTACCCTCCCAATTTGGCTATTAAAACAAGCAGAAGGAAGGGGGCATTTAGCTTCAATTAAAAGAATAACAAGCAGCAGGTGGGAGCCTGTTGTTTGTGCAAATGCTTTAATTCAAATTAGCATAAATGAGGATAGCCACTCTTGACTGTGATCCAAAGCTTCTAATTTTTACATAGTTCATCTCAGTATTGTGCCACAAAAATGTCCAAAGTGAAGTTGTTTATTTGCACCTCATGATGGTGGCTCAAGCCCTAAAGTATAAAATGCTACTGTGAACATATGAGAACATTGAGGTCCTAACTGCCTTCAATAAATTCCCTGAAAAAGATCCTTCCTTCCAAACAGACATTGGAAGTTTTAGATTAGAAAGGTAATAAGAGCATATTTAAAGTATGGTGAAGGCAGTGGTTAGCAAATCTAGGCTGGAGGGAGGGGCAACAGTTCTCAGATGTGTTTTTCAGGACTCTTTTCCTGATCTTATGCTGCATTGGCCCATGAAGCTAACATCCACACCTTTGCAGTCCTAAATATAGTCAGTGTTCCAAGAGCTCTTTCTCTATGTGCAGTCTTAGATCCCAAATATGTTTTCTGTGTTCCTATTCAGTAATTAGCTGATCCACTTTCAGTTTTGTCCTCCTCTTAGGATACTAGCAGTGTTTATCTTAACATTTACTTTTATTTTTAATATTCCTTTCTGAGACTCCTGCTTTTCTTTTATACTTAGGCAAGTATTTGATTGCATTTCAAAACAAGGTTTTTCTTCTGATCTGTGTTCTCCTTGACTAAGTGGAAGATAATGTTATTGGTGTGTTCCTTCTTTTCAGATTTGGCTACTGTATCTTCTTTCTTTCTGTGTGTAAACCCAAAGGTTTTACATGTGTCTGCATTTGCAGACACAGCTCCGGCATGGATCCCTGGCTCCTCCTCATTTGACTGATGCTTTTGGGGTATGAAGTATGGGTTGACTTGAATACACACATACACGCCAAACAGAGATGTTAGTCCTGTATTCATGAAGGATTTCATTTATTATGGAGAAGTCATCTAATGCCTTATATTGCTAATTCAAAGATAAAATCTTCTTATCTTTAAAAGTTAACCAATAATTTCTATTTAGGAAATTAAGCCTGTTTTCTTCTGTGTTGGATCATTTAAAATACCATAATACTGTGTTGTGCAGTTTACTCCATTAATGCCAGTATAAAGAAGTTGAAATTAATGTTCTCCCTGAGTTGTCAGTGTCTGCTAATTCAGAGATGACAGAAATGTGTTAAAATATATTCAACCTATAATATTTATCTTGCTTTGCACTTAATTTCTTTCTCTTTGACTGTGTTGCAAAATGCCAAGTGTACATAAAATAATGAATAAATAAAAAAATAAATTATTTGTCTACGTTAATTGACCTTTTGTGCATTCCTTTTAAAAACCAATGAAATACAACACAATATGATGCATTCCGAGGAACAGTTTGGTTATATTTTTATCACTGTTCATTTTGAAATAGGTAGTTTTTTGGATATGAATTTGTAACCTAGCTTTTTGAAAAATTATTATTAGAAAGTGTATTATTGTTTAACGGTTAGCTTCCTCTAGTCCTATGAAAGCACATGGAACTAGGTGTGTTACACAAAATAGATGCTTCATGCCTGAAACAGTTTGTGGTACAGAGCAAGAGACAACAGATGTATGTAGACAGATGGGATATAAAGCAGAATATGGAGATTACAATGTACCAAAAGAGACCTCCAAGAAAAATATAATTGTTGACTTTCTTTCAAGAATAATTTCCTAGTCTAGTGCAAATTATGTTACCATAAGGTATTTCTTAATCCCTTTAATTATGTACGTACTGGTACAGTTGCTTTTAAATGTGGAACTTAAGTAACATGATAAATTCTGAATTTAGCAAAAATGTTAAAGGCTCTGCAGCTTTGAATATGGGAACCAGAAGGGGACAGGTGATCAGCTGGACTCTACTTGTCAAGATCAACCCAAATGTTGAACTGAAAATGAGCAACTGCTTTGCAAGGAATTTGTTCTCCTTTTGATGAGTTATCTAAAGTGGTTTTATGGGTTCCAAAGTTGATATTGATTTAATCAGTGCCCATTTTCTTCTAGACACATTTTTTGAGTGTTAGGTTCTCCTGATAGTGTTAATTGTTCAAGGCAATTAACTTAACCAGATACAGAGCTTTGAGTTTTCTAACATCTCTAAAGAAACTCTTAATAAGACTTTTAATCTCCAGCACCTCCTGAAGGGTTCTGCTTTTGTATCACAGCTTTGCCTCAGGCCAGTTTAATTTCAAATCTGCTAAAACTGTCTTCTAGCATCAACTTAGAGCTGCTGGTGCTTACAGTTATCCAGAAGTGTATGAACAAGACTGGACCTGGCTCCTGTGCATTTGGACAAAACACAGCTGACTTTTGACACCTGCTAAAGTACAGTTTCAGGTATTGTTTCTGGTGGCCTTGTTTCTCATGATACCTGTTTCACAGTATTGAAAATTCACACAAACATCTGAAATGGTCAGGTGTCTGTCTTTCCTCTGTGGGGCACTTCTGGTAGTGCAAACAGTTTAAAAACCTACAGAATATTTCAGGATTTGCAGACTTTAATGCCTGAGAGCCTGTAATACACTTCTTTACATTATTGTTTGGCAGATGTGCATTATTATTTGGGCAATTTAAGGAGTTATGTGTTCTCCATGCCCATACTTTTATCTGCTTTGTGTTTAGACAGAGGGAGGAAAGTTTAGTTCTGTGAAAACATTAAAAAATGCAAACTTACCTCTCTTACTTTGCAATGCAATTGGCAAACTTGACTGAAATTTAAACAGAACACTGCAGATCTGATACCATGCATGCTCCAATTGTTTATTCACTGGTAAAATCAAATGTTATTATATACAATGTAGGCATTTATTATTACAAACAGATTTTAACATAATGCGTTCCCTCACAGTTTTTTAGAGCTAGAAATAAAAATGCCCTGATGCCGTGACCAGGCAGTTTTGAACTGACAAGTATCTTTAGAAGGTAAAACACATGCAGCAGCATTTTTGTAGCAAGGTCATGTCCACCCCTCTGGATGCAAATGCACAAACAATTTCAGTTCAAACTTCAGGCCAGTATGTCTCTAAATGCAGTTGGAGGCCAGTGATGCAGTCTCCATAATTTCTTTGTGAAAAGGATGAATCATGCTTAGATTCAGCCTTGTTAACTGGCTACAAGCTCAGGGCTCAAGGTGCACCCACAGGCAAAATATTAGAAAAAAACCCCAAACATTAAATTGTCTGTATTTAAAAACTACACTGAATGTGGCAGAAAGATGTGACTGGCAATCTACTTAGGTTATCTTTTCTAGTACCCATGTCTAATGATAAATGTTAACATTACTATAGCACAGAAGGCCTATCATAGAAGAATCTAGAAGAAAATTACTGTGTTTGGGATAAACTTCAGAGAACTTACTGTGTGGTATCTCTGTTTAGAGAAATCTTCGTTGTGTTTTTGCCATTGCTGCTGCTTAGTAATTGCAAAGGGTTTGACTGCAAAATTATCTGTCATAGGGACGGTTCACTGAAGGTGATGACATGCTATTTTCAACATATGTCTATTTTTTTTCTCCGTAACATTCATTGATAGACTTGATACAATGCCGTGCAGTAACTTTCATTCCCCCAGCAGATATCTTTTCTAGAACCCCCACCTAGTGCTGAGTATAAGATGCTTCTCTTTTTAAAATTATTGTGGAAGGGAAGAAAAATGGTGGGACATAGCCTTCAGGTGCCCTGGACTGTTTTTATCCATGCTGTGGCTGCTGCTGGACCTGGGGAGGAGTTTTAAGCCAGTTCTGATTCATTTTCCATTTGTGTGTCACCAGGTAGTATTTACTGTATCTGTTACTAATAAGACTCACGGAGAAAAACGTTATGCAAGAGTAAATCACTATCTTTGAATTGGCTAAGAGAAAGCATTTTTAAGATCAAAATATTGTGGGCAATGATCAAACTGAGAGATTTACAATGCTGCTCTGATTTTTTTATATCTATACTTTTAAATAATTCAGTATTTTCAGAGAATGATGGCAGCTTTCAAGTTAAACTATTGATGGGTGTTCTGCTGCTCTCCAAAAGGTGTAGAGGCTTTCACATCTGTCTCTCCTCCACTCAAAGTGGCAGATCTTTGTAAAGGAGGCACGGATTAAGGATGTCCAGCTGATCGAGTGCTGTCTGTGCCCTGATAGGAAGAAGTCATTTGTGAGGGGGTGGGGTTACAACCCCTCTTTTCGCCTTTTCCTAAATATACAGTCCTTAGGCAGTTTTTACATCTTTCATTTCCCTTAAATATTGTAGGAGACTAAGTGAATGCATACAGTCGCCTCTCTCTGTGCAAGGAAGAGTACACGTACTGCCTTGCTCCCTAGCATATCTTTTCCTCAGAGCAGCACTGTCTCCTTACAAAAAACACTTTTCCCCAGAAGTCTCCTAAAATAATGAGCTTAAATTTGGAAGAGTGAGGGAATTCCAGCTTCTTGCATCTTTCTGTCTGCTGCTGAATGATTCATATCTGTTGTGGCTCTGTTCACACACAACAGCAGGATCTATCCAGGGAAGGCAGAGGCTGTTCCCTCTGGCCGAGAAATAGCTATGCTGTATCTTGTCTCGAAACAGATACGAGAAAATGGTCCATATTCCCTTGGGATGCTCTTCTGTATTGGGTAACAGGTTGGAATTGTAACATTTCAGTGAGGCTGTTATTCGTGTTTTACAACACTCACAGCTGCTGCAGCCACTGCCTCTAAGGCCTCTTGCAAATTCCACAGTGTGTCCTACCCCAGACTCTCTGGTTGCTGCTGAATTTTCCCTTAACTAGAAGTCGTTCAGCACATGTAAATGATGGGGCTTTCCCCTGCCTGTGGCCAGGTAGGCTGTGTGTTTGGAACTGGCAGGAGCCTCCTGCAGCTAGCCTTATTTCCTCTGGTGAGAGTTAGGTCCAAGTCTGGCAGTGCTGGAATGTGGGAAGCCCTGGATTCAGGCCAAGGGGAATTAGCTGAAGGCGCAGCTGAGGCTTAGCTGCTGGGTTATGTGTGTGTTCTCAGGGTGAGCCCCCTTCTGCCCTTTCACTAGAGATGTAGAGGCAGGAGGGCAGGAGTCACAGTGCTGGGCCAGGCAGGGGAGAGAGAGATTGATTTCAGCCTTGTGGGCACAGCCTGTGGGAAGTGAAGGGGAGTGAAATTGAATCTATGGATATAAAACCTCAAGTGGCCTGGCCCCTACTGTTGTTGGGCCTGTATTTCTGAATGGTCAGCTGGAGAGGAGGCAGGACCAAAGCCAAATGGACTGAGAACCTCTCTACAGGTCCTCTGAAACACTCACCTCTCTTGGCTGGCTGCACAAGGCATCTGGGCAGGCTGGGTTGTCTGTCCTCTTTCTTGCCCAATCCAAAGAGGCAGACATGCATGATGATTAAATGAGGGACTGCTTTAAGCTAAAGGCCTTGATTCCACCCAAAATTAAAAACTGCTGGTTTGGGATATGATATATATATATCGAGCATGTATGCAAAATTAGTATGAAAAAAGCCAATGTTCTCCAGCTCCTCAGACCTATTAGCAAATAAATCAATCCTTACTTATCAGCTGGTTTAGGAAGGGTCCCTGGGACAAAGCCAGCTTTTCCTTTTGGAGGCTGGATCTTATGGGTTTTGCCTACTGTGAACAGGGCTATATCCACAGGTAGGACAGACACAGACTTAGTCTATACTTGAAGATGCAGCCATAGCTTACCTTTCCAATTCCTGCTGTACCCACAGCGTCTCCTTTCTGTTATCTGAACAAGTCCAGCATTGATGTTCAGCTGGAAAACAGGTTATTTTCTCCCATGTCTGCTCAGTGCTACAGTATTGGCTGCCTGTAGTGTGATTAACTCTCTGCAGAATGCTTATTTCTTTCTAAAACTTAATCTGTCTTGGGTGTTTTGTTTTGTTTTGTTTCAGCTCAATTTGCTTGTTGAGTTAACAAGAGACTCCGAGATCGTGATATGTCACTTATCAGTTTTCAGTGCAATGAAGTCTGCTGCAGCAGAATGTCTGAATGTCTTGGGTTCTTGATATTCACAATATTTTAACATTTTCAGCACCTACATACACAGCATGGCAAGTGGTAGTTACAAACCGGCGGCACTGAAATAAACACAAGATGTAAACCTGTGTGGTCGTACCAGCCCGTGCTGCCGCGGGGTGTGGGCCCATACTGAGCCCAGCTCCTCACGCACCTCAGGCGGCCTGGGCGTAAAAAGAGAGCACCCAGCCAGCACGAGAAAGGCCCTGCAGGAGACCAGGGCTGTCCCCAGATCTCTGTTCCTGGGAAATGGGGGGTTCATCCAGTGGAGGAGAGTTTTGGGTTGTTGTGGGTTTTTTGGAGGCATTTGGTGACACCAGTCTGGCACGTGGCGTGGTTTGCCTTCAGCAAGAACAGAAGCCATTTGGTGAAATGGTGGGATTTGAGCCCCCAACCTTCCCAGAAGAAGGGAGCCCTGTGGGAAGGCGCTGGCAGAGGTGTGCTCAGGGCCCTGGCACCTGCCCCAGTGCCGATGCCCCGGCTGTGCCCTCGCTTGCCGGGGATGTGCGGCAGGCAGGGAACAGCTCCTGGAGCCTGCGGGATGCCTGGCGCTGGGCTCGCACCTCCCTGCAAGCCTGAGGGCAGGAGCAGGAGCTACACCGCGCTCACGCAGCGTGGTCAGAACAGCCGAGCCCCACAGGTGTCCCCCTGCACGGCACCACGCCATGGGTCTGCTTCTGCGCCACGGAGAAGTGACAGAGCTTTGTCGTGTTATCCAACATGCCTGAGCTGGAAGAGGGATTGCCAGTCTGAGGGACGGCACACCTCCCCTGCGGGAGGAGGAGGGGAGGCAAATGGCATCTCTCCCGGTTTTCAGGGGCTTGCAAATAAACCATGGGTTTGTTGGGTGGTGGTATTTTTGTTGTTTTTTTTTTTTTTTTAAATCCCATCCAGACGACAGGACAAGCAACACTTTTAACATGGGATTTAGATGTTTCTGTGTGTATATTTTAAAAACAACAACAACAAAAAACCAAAACAAAACCCCAAAACATAAAACAAACAAACAACAACCAAAACCCAAACAAAGCAAACAAACCAAAACAAAACCACAAAAAAAAAAAATTTAAAAAGGAAGACAACAAGCGTACTCACGACTTTGTCATCCCCCTCCCAGAGGCACCATGGGCTCCAGCGACCTCTCCGACGGGTGTCCCTGAGACCGGCCCCGCCGTCCTTGCGCGCAGGGACAGCGCGGGCCCTGGGAGCGGGGAGGGGATGCGGGATGCGGGATGCGGGATGAGGGATGCGGGATGAGGGATGCGGGATGCGGGATGCGCCCCTGCCCTTCCCGGGGGAGTCCCCGCGGCGGCGGCGGCGGCCGCTGGGGGGCGCCCGCGCTCCACGCGCGGCCCCGGCCCCGCTCCCGGCCCCAATCCCGGCCCAAATCCCGACCCCTCTCCCGGCGCCAATCCCGGCCCCGGCCCGTGGCTCCTTCCCCCGGACAGGAGCGCTGCCAGCGCTGAGCCCGGCGCACGGAGCAGGGCGAGACGATGCTCCGCGGGAAGCAGAAACAGGACCCCGCCTTCAAACACCCTCCAAAGCCCATCGCTCCCTGTCCCTCGTCAGCCCCGACCCTGGGGAAAGTCGGTCCCCAGCCACACCAGCGGCGGAGTCGTTTGTCAGAAGCTGTGGGAAGCCGTCTCGCCCCTTTGTGCATCTTGCGGGATTTCTCCTCGCACAGGCAATTGGCAAAGGTTAGGAAGGCGTCTTTAGATCCCCCATAATCCCAGTTTAAATATTAAAAGTATAAGCAGCCTAGGCCCAATATTTACCTATGTAACTCCATAGATTTCCCTCCAGACCTGGACTTCTAAGAATTTAAGGGATGATTTGCGTTTCTTTCTTTTTTTCCTTCCCCCACCCCTTCTTTATTTTTCCCCCATCCCTTCGTATTTATTTAACAAACTAACCTGAAGAGGAGGGGGGGAAAGCCAACAAAAAAAGAGGTATTTTTATGGCAGAGAAATAGCCAGTCTCCCTGCCTGTAACGTGAAAGGAAGGCGAGATTCCATCCCCGCCGCCCGCTTTGTCACCGTCTGGGTTTAAGTGGCCGCCACATCAACACAAAAGGCCAACACACACACATCCCAAAACTCGACACAAAACCTCAATTGGCTCAATAGTGAAGATGGGTATTTCGATAACGAAATAACCTCCCTGCTCTGGTGGGGTCTGGGTTCCACTCTGTACCCCCACCGTGCTTCAAGCGGCAACCGCCAAGGAAAAGGGGGGAAAAATCCCTCAAGAAAGTGTTTAAGATAAAACTAAGTCTCAAACGGGATTAAGGTTTTAATTACAATTCCCTATCGAAGTAACATGTTTGATGAACTGATCCTATCAATTAATAGTACCCTTAATTTAAAACTTATGAAATAGCTTTGCGTGAAGTATAAGTTAGACTCTTTTTTTTTTTTTTTTTTTTAGGAAAAAAAAATTATAAAGGTTAATGCTACAACCACAAAGTACTAAAGCACTAGCAGAAGAAATCGTGAAGAAGAAACGTGCTGCTTTGGCTAGAAGTAATTACTTGTAACCGCTTTGGGGGTGTTCTGTCTGGTGGTGGTGGATACAAAAAAAATTGAAGTTCTTTTAGAAAGGGAATATAGATGGATGTTTCTACCCGCCAACGATATAATTTCATAACAATTTTGGCCCACGCTATATTAAAGAGAAAAACAAGGTAATTGGAACATGCATCAACAGTTTTCCATGAAATAAGAGTTAAAAGAAGTAATAGAACTAATCACTGTCTCCTCAAATCAAGTAGAAAACATTTCAATGCACTAATTAGAGTAATTAGAATAATAAGACTGCCTATATGTGGTAAGACAATGTGTACAAACAACTTTATTTAATGTATACTGGTAATCAGCGATGCGTGCGTGCTTGAATGCTTAGTGCAATAAAATTCACCCCCGTCCGCCCAAACAATCAAATACAAATTAGTTTAATGATTGTGCCTGCTTGAACGTCTTAGAAATCCACAGGCAGAGGGAAATAAATAGCACCATCCTTGTTTGTACGTCTCCCCTACTGACCAAGGAGCTGATGCCTCCATGGACTTGGCAATGAATGACTGCAGACATGAATGAATCAAGGAGGGAAAGAGAATTAATGAATGAGTCAGGCTGGCTAAAAACAAGTCCTAACTTTTAGACGAGCGCCTCTTACAACTCCCGGGACGGGAGGAGACGGGACGGGGAAGAGGAGGGGGAGAGCGGTCTCGTCATCACTTTTACAAGCTGCCTCTGCCTGCCAGGATTTACCGCCGTGCGAGGAGGAGGGGGAGAAACACCGGCCGCCAACTTCCTACCGGCCTGCTCTCTTTTTCATCCTTAAAAATTACATCTGTGCGGACAGGCCCAGGGACACACGGGGCGGTATAGCTCAGCCCGGCCGGGCGAGACGGCCGGGAGAGCTGCAGCCGGGCGGGACCGGAGCCCGGCGCTGGGACGGCCCGCACCGCCCCGGCGCTGCCGGAGAAGCGATGGGGTTCCCCGGGCGGCCCCCACGCCCTGCATCCCCACTCGCGGAGGGAGGCAGAGCTCCTGCTCCGGGCCGGCAGCGGTTCTGCAGGGCAGGGGCACGGACGGGGGCCAGGCAGACACGGTCCAAAACCGCGGTCTCCCTGGGGCGAAGGGGTCCCGGCGCCCTCTCCCCAGCCGCCCGCGCCCCGGCCGGGGAGCAGCGCCCGCCGCCGACCCGCCGCTCCTCCCGGCAACGCCGGCACAGTTTCGGCCGCTCTGTTGCCGCTGTCCTTGCCTCGTCCCTCTCTCTTTTTGCCTGCCGACGGGAGGGCAGGATGCGACGCCTGCGTCCCGCGGGGATGCTCGTGTCTGGCGGCGCTGGCACCCGGCCGCTGCGGGACAGGGATTGCGGGGGAAGGGGCTCCGCGCCGGCACGGGCGGCCTTCCCGGCCCAGAGGGCCCTGCGTGAAATCCTGGCATGCTCGGGGCACTTGGCCGAGTTTCGGAGGTGTTTACAGGGAGTTTGCAGGGAGAGATAAACGCTCCGAAGGAAGAGACACACAGCTTGGGCCAGGCCACGGGCCGAGGCCGACTGCGGCATGAGAATCCACGCGCTGCAGCTGGATTCTCTCGCCTGCCGCAGAGCCCACTTGTTTGGTTTATAGTTTGACGAGAAGTCGAGTCTGAAGACAAGTCTTTGCTTTTTGTTTTACCATTTCTGCTATAGCACGCTTTGGCTTTGCTCTAACTAATTTTCCCCGGAGAAGTGCCCGCTCCCCCAGCATCGCCCGTCCGAGCCAGGAGCAAACTCGCTTCTGCGGAACATCTTCCTACATCCCCGACGGCAGCCCGGCCATGCTCCGAGCACAGCGTGCCAACTTAGCGTGTGCAACTCTGAAAATTTGGATTTTTATATTTTCCGTCTCGAGATTTAAAGCCAGAGAGGCAGCCCAGGTCTCGTCCCTTCCGAAACGCACAATAAATAGACACCCGCCCGCAGGAGCAGGGGAGGCGGGAGGGCCACGATTCCCAAGACAGACCCCAACGCCCAGGCTCCGTTCTGGACGCAGCAGAAGGCCGTCGCTGCCCCGTCCACCGCCAAAAAGCCGCGGGCAGTTTCCTTCTTTCCTCACCCCCCACTCTCTGCTCCTCAAGGCGCTGCCCAGGCTCGGGCTGGGGGGACTCCCCATGCCCGCCACCCTCCCCCAGTGCTGTATCTACGGCCAGAGGTTTAAGCCGGACTAAGCCCAGCTCTCCCGCCCGCCGGTGAGCTCTCTCCCCCGGGCCTCATCTCCCACCGGAGGCCGTCGCCTGCCTTCCCCGGCCGGGTTACCCGTCCTCTGTCCCCCTCACCGACGGCACAGCAACAAAGAACCACCCAACCTCCAACCACGCGGCTTGGGACAACCCCGAGGCCTGGGGCCGCCCGGCAGGCAGGGGTAGGCAGCCGGGGGAGAGGGTTTTCCCACATCGGATCAGCCAGAGGGCGGAGAGCAGCCCCAGGCTGGGGCCAGGACCGGGAAGGCGCAGGCAGCCGGGACCGTCCCGCCCTACCCCTGCGGCCCGGCGACGGCCAGAAGCGATCTCGGAAGCCGGGGGACCGGAGAAGGGGGCACGGGGGGAGCCCCGAACTGCCGCCAACAAAGCCCGACGGAGAGACACCGCGGCCTCTGCCCCCACCGGGGCTCTCATAAGCTGCCCAGCCCGAGAGCAACACCTGGCCGGACACCATCCCGGCCTGCCCTGCAGCCTGGGGAATTTGTAGGATGATTTCGCCTTCCTCCGCCTCTCTCTTTCCAAACCCCGGCCCCCACTGCCCACTCTCAAGAAAGACGGCGCAGCTGGGCGGCGGCGGGAGCTCCCCGGGTCGGGCAGCACCGACTACTGCCTCTCGCCCCTGCGGGGCTGGAGACACTGGGGATGACAATCAAGACTGACAGACTTGAGGATATACACTCTCCTCTCGCCTCCCAGTTTTGGCCTCCACCAGAGAGAGAGAGAACCGAGGAAACAGGGCTTTTGTTGTTGACATCTGACCTACGACAGAATGTCCCTGCCTGGAAATGAGAGCGAGGGAGCCCGAGGAGCTGCCGCACACCCTGACATCCATCTGAAGAAGGAGCATCCTATGGCTGCTCCATTTCCCCCTCTCCTTTCTCTTAAAAGAGAGATCGAAAGAGACAAAAAGAATGACCCCCGCACCAGCCGGCCTCCCCACAACCAGTCCGGAAGGACGAGCGAAGTCGCTCCCGTAAGGTCAGCCTCTCGCTGGGCAAAGAGCCCCGGAGGAGCAGCCCCGGGACCTCAGCCGGGGCAGGCCGGCCCCGAGCAGCGGCCACCCCGCCACCGGCCGAGCCGGCCGTCCCCGCGGCGCCGGGCCTGCCCCGCCGAGCGAGGCACCGGCCATGCAAGTCACCTCCTGTCCACCCGACACGGGAGCGCTCCCCGACCGCGGGGCCCTGTCGTCAAAGGCGAAATATTCCCTGGGCGCCCACCCGAGCGTCCTGCAGAGGGCAGAGGCTGCTCGCTTTCCGCAGCCCATTCCGCGGGCTATTGACCAAAGACTTTTAAATCCATACCCAGCTTCAACATTTTACCCGTCAGCACGTCTGCGGTCACAAAACACTTCTTCTTTCTGTCACTTCTCTTCGAAACTATTGATAAGATCATTTAGCTGAATCTGTTCGGGATGAGCGTAATATTGACTAGAAGTTAGAAAAGATGATTAAATCTAATAAGCCTAGAAACTATCGTGAAGGAGGGGAGGGGTGGGGGGAGAAGAGCAGGATATCGCAGTGAGGAACCCGAGCCAGCCAAGAAGGACCCGAACACACCGCCGCGCGTGGGAACACTGCTTGGATGTCGCTTGTCAGCGCGCCAGCCCCGCGGGTCCCCAGCCGGGACCCCTTCGGCAAAACCGGCCCGCTCGCCACCGCACGGAGCCGCAGACACCTAACGTGAAACCGGGGCCATCGCCGCGGGGCCCGGCCCGGCCCCAGGGTGCGCAGCCCCTCTGGGCAGCCGCGCTCTTCCTTCCTCCTTCGAACGGTACTCCCATCATTAAGCCCCGCCTTTTTGTTTTGCTTTTTTCTTTCTCCCTCTCTCTCTTTTTTTTTTTTAAGGAGTCAGATGTTAAATTATAAAAAGGGACCGAGAAGAGTTGAACCTCTTCTCCCCCATGCCTTCCGCCAGAGCATGCAAAAAACTTGAGATCTCCCCACCACCAGCATCAAAGGCAGGACAGCCCTACCCGCACAGAAATCAATGCTCCAAAACACACGGCTGTGGTTCATCTGCGGAGAGACACAATGAACACAGCTCCCGAGGCTCTCCTTCAAGACCCTGAAAGTTATAAGCGTGGAACCTCTCGGTATAGGCATCAAATTTATTCCAAAAATTCCATGAAATAGAAAGGAACGGCCGTGCTTTTACACAGAACTCAGTTCAGTATAAGTACTGGGGTCTTCTCCCTCCAGATCTTAAGAACTATGCAAATCTGTGCTATCTTTAAAAATAAAATAACGATATTTCAATAATTAGAAGAAACTATGAAGGTATTGTGCATTTCTGTTTTATGTAGATAATAAAATATTACTTTAACATAAATATATAAGGATCTCTGCGTTTTTATTTTTCCCCACAAGCACATCCAAATGTACCAAAACAAAGTATTTTTAAAGAGACTGAACAAAAAAAAAAATTACATCCCATATAGATTTTGTTCACCTACTCATTTAAAGCTACAGAAAAACAGTTTCCAGAACCTGTTTGCTTTAAAAGAAATAAATATACATTGAGGCAGGCCACTTAAAAATGATATGAAAATATTTCCCTGGGTAGCATTTAAAAAAAAAAAAAGAAAAATAGACAAAGAAAACATTGAAACTATTTCTGCATTTCAAAGGACAAATATTAAACATATATACATAGTGGTAAGGTTTGCTTGGTAACTTTTTTTTAGTAAACCTATTTGGAGTTTGAGGCTTTCTCAAACATCCTCTCAACTCCGTTGTCTGACCTTACGCACATATTAATAAGTGTCTGAAAGTTCATTTCCTCCCTTTACCACTGGATCTGCCCTGATCTGATTCACTTCACTAGGCGCTAGTCCTCAACACTTTAAATAACAAGCAGCTCAACACATAAACAAACAAACAATAAATTTAAAAAACAAAACCAAAAAAAAAAAAAGAAAGAAAAGAGAAAAGCTTGGTGCCCGTATCTTTTTAACAATTGTTGGAAAACCAGGAAAAAGGCTAATGCATGTGCCTCTTAGAAATCATCATCTGTCTTACCAAGAAGAAAGAAAGAAATCAAGCAAGAAAGAAAGGGAGAAAGAAAGAAGGAAAGAAAACCCAGTGTCACAGGCATTTTAAAAGACAATGAGAAACATATTCTAAAGCCTTAGCTATTGAATGCAATATTTATAGGAGAGTTCTGCGAGAGAATGCTTCACTGTTTTTTCTCCATAATTGTCCAACACTCAACTAAGTAAACTTTTAGATTATAAAAATGCTTTGACTCTATAGCACCCGTTTGTGCTGACTAAATGATCCCTTTATGAATTTATAACTATCATAAAGTTCCTCTAATGTATATGCATAGCTGTGTGTGTGCATAAGTACACAAACACGCACGCAGACACACGCACATACATGCGCTGCTCCGAGGTCCCGCTCCTCTGCTTCCCTTCAGAGCTTTTTGTTTTCCTTTTTTTTTTCCATTTTTTTTCTTTTTGTCCCTGTGGGTTTTTCTCTTTTTTTATTTTGGAAAGTTAACCATTTCTCATCAATATAATGTCACGAAATGCACTTTAAAACTATTAGCGAAGGGGGGGGGTGGGAAACACGGATTGAAAAATGGCATTTTTTCCCACTTCATTTCATTCCCCAGTGAAAGACACAAGGCTGCCCAAGTTAAAACTGGTCCTTTCCTTCAATAAATTATACCACAATCTGACCAAAGGACTGGGGAGGAGGATGGGAAGGGAGAGGGGCTGGATACAAATAGAAAAGAAAATAAACATGGAAAGTAAAGTGAAAAAGAAATGCACACGGTCTCTCTGGAGAGGAGGGGGCAGCGTGTGTTTACAGGCAGGTGTAAGCACCCGACCCCCACCTCGGGCCCAGCAGCTCCTCAGGCTCTCCTTGGCTCTGCCTTGACATAAAACTGCTCAATAAAAGAAAGTTTAGAGGCTGATATCGGCCCGGGAGGCGAGCCCGGGGATGCCAAAGGCACGCAGGGGAGCCGCGGGGGGGGGAGGAGGGGAAGGAAAGGGCGCTGAGGGGGCGGTGGTGGGGGAGCTAAATAATTCTCTTTCCCCCTCAAGGAAATGCCACTTTCTCTGGGAAAACTCTGGAAACATGTTGTTCCCTCTCCGCCTTCCCCACACCAGGCCCTGCTTGCCCGCACTGACACGGTCTGGAAGGGTTGCACATATTTTTCCCCCCCCGCTCTGGTTGCGCCTCGACCCCCGGACACACTGCCTGAAAATGAAGTTTACTTTGTTGATTTGCATTATTCTCCCTTCTCCAAACTCGACTCTTGCCATTGAAGGCATGTACTAAAAATTACGACAGTCACATCTCTGGAGAATGGAAGCTGGAGGTGCATATATATGTGTATATAGAGAGATTATATATATATGTGTATATATGTACGTCTATGCACGCATGCATATGTATACATACACACACATATACTAATTCTTTTTGCTATGGTAAAAGGAGAAAATAAGCGTTACACGTATTTAAGAATACTTGTTTATAACAAAAGTTCACATATACACATAAAGCAAAGGCTAAAACACAGTAACATTTTGTAGACCGGTCACTGGTTGACTAACGCTCACTGTGGAAAATGCAAGTCATTTGCAAAATTAAGGTCGGAAAGGAAGGGGGAAAAAAGAAAAAATAAACATTTTGTTTATGTAAACTTCGATTTTCTTGCAGTGCAAATTGGTACGGTTAAATACTGTCTACATCAAAAGGGATAGCTTTTCAGTTCTCTTCCTTTTTTTTTTTTTTTTAACATATATTCATACAGGGGATCCACAGAAAATAAACACAGCAGCGTGTGCCAACACCGAGCGACATTCCACAATGCAATCTGCCTTTGTGTGGCGGGAGGGGGCTGCGGAGGGGACCCGAGGTGGCTGTGCCCCTCTTTCTCCTCCGCCCCCTCCCCGGCAGGGCAGCGCCGTATGTTTTGGCCAGCGAGTGAGGGAGTTTTGTGCGAACCGCTTCGCCCTGCGCCTGC
>VYZP01074421.1:0-13310 GCA_013400635.1 Hypocryptadius cinnamomeus
TCTGGGTCAGCCTTGACAAGGCATCATGGAGAACCCTCAGTATCTGCCTTTCTTCACTGTTCATCGGATTTCCTGTGGCAGCAGTACTTAAAGAGTTCGGTTTCCTCTAAAACATAACTTGTGTTTAACTGCACAAAGCCTGGCTTTAGTTCAGTCCAGGCCATCGAGTGGTTTCAGTAATAACATGGCACAGGAACAACTTAATGTCACCAGATACTCTTCTCTGCTTTCAAACTGCACTCTACTCTTTTTATTAGCCGTGTGGCTCAATTACAGGATGGTTTGGAAAGAAGTATGAATAAAATTATTATTTTAAGAACTTTAGTCCTCTCTCATCTAATTTCTATAATTGGTCTCAGTATTTAAATTTTTCATGAAGAAAAAAGTCTATTATTTCATTCAAATCAGTATTTACCATTAAGTTTACCATTAACTTAATTTGTAAAGACTAGCTTCAGATAAAATTAGGAATCTTGAATTATTCATAGTGAGGTCTACTAATTTTACACTATTATTTCTTATGTGAAACTTCAATGTGTCACACCAAAAGGGTTGGTGGTTTGTTTTTGTTGGTTTTTTTTTTTCTGGCAGAGAAAAAATGCTTCAAAACACTCCCCAGAGAACAAAATGTAGCTGTCACATTGAAGATAATGCATTTAATCTCTTTGTTCATTGCAGCAATTTCAGCAAGCTTTATTGTACTGCGTTTCTTTATGGCAACCCTGCAAAAAATTCATTTACTAAGTAAGCAGCCTGATGGTCTGTACATTTCTACCCACTTAACAATTAGATTAGTGCTTTCAAAATACTAAAAAGCAGCAGTAAATTCCTTTCATAAAAGCTGCTAAACAAAGGAAGCATGTCAGTCATTCCTCAAAGCAGAGATGCCAGTCACTTTCTAATCTCCACAGATTTAGTTGAATTTGGATTCAAATTACATATGGTTTTTAGCCTTCTATTGCAAATCTTGCTCAAGACCTATTATGAAGGTATTTAATCTTAATTCATTTTGATGCCTATAGTGGAACATATCCTAGTACCAATATCATATCATTAGAAACACTGACCCTGGCTAAAATGTGTTCCAATTTTCAAAATATTCTTTAAAAAACACACCTGGAGCAAAGAAATTAATTATGTGTATAAATCTGGCTGAAACACAAGATGAAACAGCTCTGAAAATCACTTTCCCATGCTGAAGTGGTTCCTGCAAACTCTGTTTAGTGCCTGCTCATAGTGAGTAGCAACTTCCCAGCACATGCAGCTGTCCCAGGATCAAAGTGCCAATCCCACAGAGCCTCTGGAAGGATTTGGTCTCTGTCTATCTGGCAGAACCATTCAGATATGGATCATTAAAAGTTTCACTGCTAAAAGTGAATGCTCTTTAAACAATCAAAAAATAAAGATCCCTCAATACACATTAGAGCCTAGGGAATATCCGTGCTCTGGCATTTTACTTAATATGACTTCCTTTGTTCTTTCCAAAAGGGCACAATTTTAACAGATATTTAATTCACAGACTACAAAAGCCTATGCAACATTGAATATGTGTTACAGAATGCTTTCTGTACCAGAAGCACAGTAGCAGCTACCATGAGAATAAAGGATATTTTCTCCTGCTTTGTGAAGAGGAGTATAAAGTTACGCTGATTTTTCTGCTATTTCTGCTTTTTGGTCATGCCAACTGCTAAAATTATCTGTTGTCAATTAAGCAGGGCAAAAGCAATCTTGTATGGGATCTGAGACTGTAGTAATAATAAACAGAGTAATTCAGGACTTGATATTTGATGCTGGAGGTGATTATCTGGTATGAAATGTTACAGTATAAGAGGAGACTGGCCAGAGCCAGTTGTTGCCACTACCATGTATATAAGATCTCCATGCCAAACCAGTATCAACTCAACCAGCAGTTGAAAACCAACAAATAATTAACAAATAGAATTACTGAGGGGAAAAATATTAATGCAATCTCAAAAAAAAAAAACCCAATCAAACAAAAAAAAACCAACAAAAACCCATATATTGAATAAACAGCCCAGGACTATCTTTCTATTTCAGAGTAAGGAAACTAGCAAGCTAACTGAATGTATTTCAATACATTCACAAACTGGTTTTGCTAATAAATCTTTCAGACAGTGAACACAGCTCCTCTTGGAAAAGACTGCTTAGAAATTTGGGCTTTGTAATATTCCCATGAGGAAGGGGGACCACGAGTTTTGGTGTGCACTGGGAAGAAGCAAATTTAGAATTCAGAGACCTCGAAATGCTTTGTGGCTTCCTCTCCATCTATAGGTCCCCAATTAAAGACAGATGTTAAACATATGCTTCAGTCTATTTCAATTTGGAAAGTCAGTGAAGCATGAGCTCAAGGCTTAAATTCTGCACAGGGATCACTGTAGAAGTGGGGAATTTAGTAATAAGTAACACTTAACTCTTAAGTGGCAGCTTGGATTAGTGGTATGAAAGTGTTTAATGTAGGAAATCACCACCATTAGCTTCATTTTAACAGATGAAAGAGCTGGGACACAGAAATGAGTGATTTGTCTCCAGACATACAAAAGGCCAATAAAAAAAGAACCTAGGGAATAATCCTGTATTACCTGATTCTCAGTTCAGACTTACAGTCTCTCCAGCCATCTAATACAACTCCCCTAACTGCTATATTTAACAGAAAAATAACAGCATTTTATCAATACAGACACTGCAAAGCATCAGAGGGAAATGGCTACCAGACCTCCACATATGCTGTAGCACAAATCTGCAGTAAATCTACCCTAACACGGCAAACAGGTGCAGTCATTGATTACTTTTTCTAGAGAAATAGAACCTGAATATGTCAAAAAGTTGGTAGCCCACACTGACTTGAGATGTCTACCCTCATTACACTCATGATTTTGGATCAGTTTCCGAATAACATACATATTTATTTTTCTAACCTGACACAGTTTCCCCAGAGATGTTAAACCAGACATTTGCAAGGCATTTTTGACAAAATACATTTCCAAGAGTTTCTTCCCTTTTTACTGAATTCTTGCCCAACTTCCAAAAATCCCATGCAGACTTATTTGGCTTATTATGGATGCATGAATGAAAGACTGCAAGAAACTGTAGTGATGCCCAGTACTTGTCATACAACACAGAAGCATCATCAGCATCTTCTGAAAAAAAGGCCAGGTCTGACCACTCTTTAATTTCAGCCTTCCTCAAAGACTCATCCTCACGTGCCATCTCCATTGCCTCTGCCTTCAGGTTCAAATTAACTCCTGAACAAGATAAATGAAATTATCTCCCATGTTGGCAGCACAATGTACATAAGACACACATCTGCTACCAAAACCGCAATGTTCCCTTATTTCTTGAGCAGTTGTCAAAACTTATCACTGCCTCTGCTATTTCACTTGTGCAAGATTTATTTAACATTCAGAAAGATGAGGCACAGGACTCCCAGTAACCAGTAAAACAGGTTTTTAAATACCAGCATTTGTTCACTACCAACAAAATTTAAACTGTACAGAGAATTTCAGACATCAATAAAACAAAGCTGTTTTAATAGACATAGCTGACCACTAGATAGATTATTTATATTCTGTACCTGAGCATTTTCTAAGCCCAGGGACTGCATTTTCCCAGCTGATATTTTACTATAAACCTGAAAACAGCATGTTAACAAGGCTCTGCTAATGTTCATGTTTGGAAAAAACCAGATCCTCAGAGTTTCATTACTTATTTTGTAATTATTTTAACTATTCCCTCAACAAAGAGTATTTTTGCTTACTTCTTCAGATTTCACAGTTTATGTACAGAATTGCCTTTTAACAGCCTCTCTGTGGGCTCCCACAACCTTAATTCATTTGAAACCCATATAAACCTCTATGCCATCTGGTAACTTTTTGCAATCTAATTATCCTGATAAATGTATGCACCATATTAGACATTTTCCATTACAGGGGTGACTAATGTTGCTTCTCTATTTACAAATCTGCCTGTAGATTTCTGTTACAGGCCCATTTGAGGAGGCTAACAGACTTGTTCATTTAAATTTATATCTTACCCGATGCCAAGGTTTTCCACCAAGCATTCCTTGAATTACGAACTCCTGTTTATTCAAATCAGTTTCCTCTCATGTAAATTAGCTATATAAGGTAACAAAAAATGCCAGAGAATTTGTTTTGCACATTTTTTTGCATGTTGCCAAGTGAAATTTTGAATAAAATCTTCGGTGCACCATGAAAGGAAAAATAGTAATTGAAATATTTCGTAGAATTGAAAAAGAATTCAAGCTGCAGTTTCCCCCCTCATTTTGGGATTTCAGGCCAGCAGCTGCATGTCTTCATGAAGATTCTGGAAAGACAGCTGACTTTGAAGTTTGCATTTTTCCACCTGCAGTCCCCCAGAGCTTCACAAATGGGACTCACTAGGGAGCTGCAGAGTGAAACCAAGAGACCAACACCTTTAAAAGGCAGCTCAAAGCACAGGGAGCAGAGCTCTGCTCTGCCCCATCAGCAGGTGCCACTGTCTTTAGCCCAAAGAAACGTGGCATGGAACAGTTCATGCATCATGGAAAAAATCCCATGGTCACAGACTGGCCACTGCCAAACTTTCCTAGTGCCTACAGAGAACAGTTTGTGAGATTACAAAAAAAAAAAAGCAAGACTGATGGAAGGAAGAGAGCTGCAGTTTATCTCTATTTAGAGAAGAGCAGTATTTTGTGTAGTCAGCTTATTTAACATCTGCAAAACTGAGCAAGAGGGAACTGGAGAAATGGTTTCTGCATATTTTGTAGCTATACAGCTAGTCACTATATTAACTAAGATTAGGAAGTTGCCTTAAGATTTGTCCTTTTTCATTAGTTGATGATATAAGGCTCACAGAACAGTATAGTTTACTTTCAAAAGTGCCTTAAATCAGCCACTCAATGTGATTATATCTAAACTCTTAAAGAAATCTAGGTTTTTTTAAACCTTTGAAATATAATCACTTATGCAAATGTAAGACATCTCCTTATTTCCCAATATATGACACTTTGCTGTGCTACAGAAATCACTTTTTATAGCAATATATCTAAAATGTCAATTTCTATATCCGCATTTCTCACTAGCAGCAGATGACAAAAGCAACAGGAAAAGGGTTTTTCAGAAAGAGGTACAGAACCAGCAGCTGCACAGACTCCTGCCAACAATCCCCTCTTTCTCAACTTTGGTTCTATTGGTTTTAGCATATTTGCAATACCATCCTTCAGTTTGGGTATCTGGGTTGCTGCTCCCCCAGGAAAACTGTCTACAAATGTTTTTATTTTCAGATGCTGGTGCAGGTTCCTAAAATGCAGAGGATGATGTTGGCATATCCAACATCACCAAACTTTTAATTTTAAACTCACCAGTTCCATTTAAGGTGCTGGCAGATAACTTGGTATCAGTGGCCCTGAGATTAAAGCTGCCAGGACAAAAGTACACTAATTACACAGTTAAAGATTTTTTTTACTCTGAACTCTACTGAAAAGGGAGCAGTTGGCTAAATTAGGCAAAATTAATGAAAAAAGTAGCACAATATTAGACAGGCACATTTATTCTCCTTCGATTCAACCATTAGTAGTCTGTTTTGCTGCTGAGTAACACCAGGAAGGCTCAGCACTAATTAAGCCAGTCATTATCACAGCTAGGTGTTTACAGCCTTTAACTTCTCACTCATTTCTTCTCCCACTAGCTCCTAAGAAAAACATTTGCCCTTTTTAACTCAGAGAGCAAACAGGTCAAAATAAAAAATTATCCCATTTAGGGCTGTTAGCCAAGAGATTAAAAGAGAAAAAGCCTTGTGCCTCGAGGCACCCTGAAGGATGTGCCAGAGCATCTGGGCCAGGGTGATGGTGGGGGCAGCTGGTGCAGGGGCTCCAACATCTGCTGGCACTGCCAAGGTACACGATCCTGGAGAGGGCTCCCTGAGAGCTGCAGAAAGCTCTGCAGAGCTCGTGGCACTCCCCACAGTGGCTCAGACAGGTGTTGATGCTCCCCAGGGTGAAGCAGGGCTGGTGGAAGGTGTTTTTCCCTTGCTGCTGGGTGAAGATGAGCTTTCACACGCTGTGATAATGCAGCAAGATGTGGAATGGCTGAATTTCATTAAATAACATTATTAATCAGACTACCTCACAGCCTCGGTGACAGTACAGGGATGCAAAGCTTCATGTTAAATGAGCAGCATGCTGAAAGTTAACTTGATGAATAAAACAGGGAAAGAGCTGTAACAAAGGGGAGCTGCAACATCCACAGCGTTTCTAATTAAGACTAAGCTCCTCTTCAAGCTTACTGCAAGTTACATGGGCACGTCCTAACACATCCAAGAGCTCTTTTTGAATCCCTCAGATTCTGAGGACATGTCAGGGAAGGCCCTAGAATATCCAAAGAATTGTGTGAAAATCTGAGACAATAATGGAAGGTGCCCAGAAGGGTTTGTAGGATCAGACCTTGCAACCAGCCTTTGTATTAAAAATGAAAGGGAACAAAAAGCCTAATGATAATCCAGGAAAAAAATGCAACTATCAAAAAAGGCTCATCTTTCCTAAATGGTGCATGAATAATATATCAGTCTCAGAGGTTTTTTAAAAGACTTCAGCAAACAACTCCACTGATCTTTCTGATCAGAAGAAGCTATCTTAAACCATGGTTGTAGTATAGTGCTACCCTGATACAGGATATGTCAAGCTACAAAATCACAAAAAGAATCAGTAAATTGTTTTTTTCATTGCAGGAATACTTTTAATCTTCTCTTTCAGCCACTAAACCGCCCTCTCCACTTATTATTTATTTCTGAGTTTTGTGAAGCTTTTAAAAAGAAGAATTATCCACAGAAGTGCCATTTAAAACTAACTACTCTGAGTAGTAGAACCATGAAAGCAATTGATTAAGTCAGATGAAATTATTTTTTCTCATTCCATTAAGTTCTACTAAGATTTTAAAATAAATGCTCTAAAGAAAGAGACATTGTTAACAAAAGAGAAATGCTTTTTAGAAGAAATAAAGCAGCTCAATTGGTTTTTTTCACTCACCAAAAACAAACAAACAAACAAAAATTTTTGAATTTCTTCCAAAACATAAAAATTGCTGATTTTTTTTTTTTAAACCTTGGTACTTAATATCACCCAAATCCTCCATCAGATGCCATCATATGAGGATAAAAATTATTTTCACTAGGATTATTATTTCCCTTCCATATCAAGGCTGTACTCTGCTACAAAACCATCTTCAAAGTCTATCCAGATCAGCAGCTGGGGGAAGGGAGGTTGGGGAGACATAATGGGCAAAAAGGAAGGATTAATTTCTACACAGCCACAGCTAAAGCAATGATTTAAAAACGTAGCAGGTGTGCTGCAGATAAGTTCTCAGGGCCCCCATAGCACAAAAACGTCTTTATCAGGTATGCAAATATTTGACTATCTGAAAAGCACGGCGTTCTGGGAAACCAGGACAGATTCCTGGACTATTTGTACATCAGGAAAAGTCCATCTTCCTCATCAGATGGAGAGCTGGGCCAGGCAGCAGTCGTGCAGCACTCGGTGTCAGGGTGGTGCCGTTGTGTTTGCTGCCTGCACGCTGCTGATGAAAGGCTAATAAAGGAGGGAGCAGAGCAGAGGTACAGCTGCTTCCTCCAAAGACATGAGGTGGCTCCAAATCATCCAGAAACAGCTGCCAGGAAATCCTTTCTGTTACACAACTCGAGATGTTCAGAGCAGCAGGAACAGACAATTTGCAATAGTTCAGCCAAAACAGCAAAAACGAGCCAGAGGGACCCGAGCTGGGTTTGCTTCATGCTCCAAGGGGAAGCAGAATAAACTGCTCTCTACAGCTGAAATGTTCATTTGCAGCTCCAAGGAAATATGGATAGCTATGGGAAATCAAGTCTGATTCATGAAAAAGGAAAAGTTTTTGGAGACATAATGAAAAACCTCGCAGCCACTCTTTTTGCAAAACAAGAACAACGTGGCAAGTCTGATTTCTGATTAGATTTTTCAGTAACGAGTCAGGTGGAAGTCTACCAGAAATGAGGCAAATTGCAGATTGAAAATCATTCAGCTCCCTCAGTAGGCTGTTATGAGCTATGTGAGCAGTATCAAATGTGCTTATGCCTCACTGATTTATGTCAGAAGCGACAATCATGACTTAGCATAAGAAAAATTTGTATAACCTATTTTCCTGCAAAAGCCAACTGTGTGTAACCATTTTTTTCACCTGCTGTGCAAGTGTCTTAACATCTAAACTGCACCCTGTGTGCAAAGCCATGTAGCACTGAGTGAGGAATGATGATCAGCATTTGAAGTCCATCATGCTCATGTCACAGTGAGAAAGCCATAAATTGACTACGACACTCAATGGCATAAAAATAAATCTATTAAAATACAGATTAAGCCAATAGTGAGAGATGAAAAAAAGTAGGAGTCTAGCCCTAAAATCTTCTTTGAACACATACAGCAACATTCCTATTTTACACTGTCCATGCCCCTCAATACTTGCCATTCAATAAGACAAAAAATGTGTAGTATCTGTCAGCATACAAGTCCCTTTACCCTCAGATTCTGAGAGTCCTGCTAGAATATTCTTTAACCTCACAAACCCTTAGAATTCACTGGCCACAGGAAAAGTCTTTTTTTATGGAAAATCTGGGAGTTGAATGGCAAAGAAGGGCATATTTTTGTACTAATTCAGTTGTATTCAGCCACAAAGATGCTACTACAATATTTCAGGATTCCTCCTAAATTTAACTCTGTCATAAATTCCAGGCTAATGGGGAAGTTGCTCCTGTAAGCCCTCATGGCAGTGCTGCCCTTTTGTGTCTATAAAGCTTCAAATGATTCTCCAAACATTAAGGATGGATCCAACTTTATCAATTTTTCACCAGTGACCAGTTTTCATCGTAGCAAGACAGTTCATTTATCAAGTCACAAATCATTCTTCTCATTTTGAGAACTTCTGATTTAAACAACACACACGTTCACCACTGATTCCCAGGCATTTATTTACTGATTATTTCATTATCAGCCAAAGAGCAAATATGGAGAGGAGTTAGCTTGGTTTATTGTCAAGCTAATTACTTTTCCTATGCCATTGTTTAAATTATGTAGGAATGTGTTGACAACAGTGTTCGTCCTCAGCGATTTGTTATTTGATGTTGCTTCAAGTATTAATTGCACATTATTAAAAATTATAATAAAATGGTGACACTTGAGTGCATACATCCATATAGACTTGCTTTAATTGGCGGGGGGGTGAAGTAACCATAGGCAGTAAATACAATTCCTTCAATCAAATTAGTTAGAATACTTAGTTTGCTGCCTTGGTGAATTTGCTTAAATGCTTCCCTAAATTTTATTGACAGTATAAAGCTCGTTCTAACAGTCAGCTCTTCAGTATATTAAAAGAGCTCATAAATGAATATAAAATATTAAAGAAGGTTGTCATTTATTACAGCTAAAATCAACTCTGTGTGTCGAATTCTAATGCAATGGTTATCAGCCCTTCCACAGCCAGCACTGGAGAACTCCACAAGAAAAGTGTCTCAAGGTCTGTACTTGCATAAACACTTTCAGATCTTTTTTCAGAATTGCAGGTAGAATATGATATTTAAACCTCTTATCTAATTATACAAGAATTATTATTTTTCAAGTAGTGTTTTATATGAACTCACTATTCCTCAGACTAACAGAGTTCCACATCATTAATTCCATAATCATGGCTGAGAATTTGGTTCTCACATCTTCATTCTAAAAGGACATTCATATGCAAACACACAAATCCCATCAATTACTGCAACAGTTAAAAAAAACCCCAAACCTATTAAAAAAAACCCCCAAAGTCACTGTAAAGACCGTATCAGTCACATTAATGATTTCATCTGCTATTATACACAAAAGCACGTGTTTTTACAGCTTCAAAAGGAAAGCGTAGTTTTGATTGTTTTATTGTTGGAGAAATGGAGTTTTAGGATTAATGAGTCTAGGGGGACGTGTCTTTAAATATTTCACAATGCCATTTTAGGCACTTAATTAAAAAAAAATAACCTTACTCTCACTTTTAAAAAAATCTTCAGATTTAAAACAGAGACTGTGCTATAAGAGAACCATACAAGACAAACCCCAAAGTATTCTTAAATTCAGTCTGTTAATTCACACATTAAAGTTAGATCTTCTCTCTATTGTATTTGAGTATTTGTACATGTGATTCTATACAGCCTAATGCTACTCAGTTTTCCTGACAGCAGATTCCCTAAACTGTTATGCATAAATTAAGAGCTGGAGAAAAAAAAAAATTATACAACTGTTGCCAAACAGCAACATTCCCCACCCACCCACTTTACCACAATCACATGCACAGAAACCTTCTGTTGTGAGAGTTGCCCAGAACCAAGGTTTTACACCCAAGTTACAAAAATCACAAGAAAACTAAATAAAAAAATAAACAGCTAATGAATCTTCAGCTATAGTGATGTGAAAGTGAGTCAATAATCACTTCTGCCACTCACAATACATTTTTAACACACTTATTCAGTAAGGTCCATCAATTATTATTTAGAATGCTTCCAGCTATCACGAGGGGTGCTGGATATTTGATGTGGGCCTCTTATGGCTGACAAGTATCATGACAGAATTTCCTAACTGAGGAGTTCTAGAGTCATTAAAACTGCTCTTGAATTGTTTTGCTGGCCAGAAAAACAGCAAGAGAGTAGAGAGGCAGGATGCCTGTACAAAACTCCCCAAACAGTGTTTGGTGGGGAGAGTCAGAGTTAACATGGCCAAGGATACCCAAGTGGGCAAAAGGAGAACATGTTTTGCAGGCTTGGGGCAGAAGTGACGTGCACCTTCTCATTGTGCCCCAGAGAGAGAAAAATCTTATGAGCTTGGATCCTCCTGCAAAGTTTCCCTTTGGTTCCTGATTTAGAGTAGGTTGGAATGACCTGCAGGCCCAGCTTTATTAACCTTTGGCACTTCTGGGAGTGCAAACCTCACAGGGTTCTGGCACCACAGCTTTAACATCCCCAGTTGAACTGGGAGCTGGTTCTGAGTTGGTTTTCCAATGGAAAAATTCTTTAGCTGAAAAAAAAATGAACCGGTATATTTCTACTGATTTCAATTCAATTTCCATCCAAATAAAAGTTACTGAAGATGGATACTACAAATGATCATATTACCAGTTAAAAAAAAAACAAAGCACTGTACATTCCTTACTTCTTTTGCTGCACTGAAGCATAAGCCACCAAAAAACCCAAAAAACCCCACATGACTCATGCTAAGCAGTGATTTCTGTATCTCTTTCTTTCCTGACATATTTCTCATCTACAGTTGAGCAAAACAGTTAAATACCCAGTGGTCTCACTCTGAATTGGCTCAGGCTCTTGCCTCAGTTTGTATTCTGACCTGCTCTTTTCTTGAGAGCAAGGTGACTTCAGCATTGATTTCTCCAAAGGATACAGAGTGAAAAACATGAAGCAGTTCCACTCTGATCGTCAACATTGACAATCAAGTGCCTGGTGCTATAAAAACCACTTTCAAATCCTTACTTAAATTTGGAAATATTTGACCTGTGACTTCAATGACTGCCTGGATATTTGCAAGTACATGAATAACCTCCACAAAGCCAGAGCAGAGAAGAAAAACTTGGACTGAAGGGTTTTTTTTCTACAAAGCATAAGCATAAATTTAAACTGTCCTGGTTAGTGTGACAAAGGTGGCACCAAAACAAGAAGCCAGCTTTGTTGGACACAACTGTAAAGACTTGATGAGAAAGCAATTAATGTGCTGTGAAATACAAATTTTCATTCAGTCACCAAGAAAAAATACCTACAAAACAGAGCTACTGCCAGTGTTTGACAAGGACTTCAGCAATGCCTCTATTAACCTGTTAGCTTGCATAGTGGGGCAAAAAATGAAAGGCAATTTCCTTGTATTAAAAAACCCCAGGGTAATTCTATCAGCAAGGCAAAAGCTGCTCGAAGTTAAGCCTGGTATTTTCAGAAATTGCTCTGAATGGCACTAGCATGATAAAGATCAAGAGACAGCGACTAATTTTTTTAAGTGTTGTTTCAATTAAGTGCCTAACATTTGCAATTATGCAGTTTTGAGAAGCTGAGGCAACAACATGTTCTCATTAATTTATCCAGCAATAACAGTTTTGGCAAGAGGCTGGAATCACAGGCCAATAAAACAGATGAGCAGGCAGAGCTGTCTCTCACTGAAAAGACAATTGGCCTCTGTAGGCTTTCCTGCAAAGTCCATAACTAATTAAAGTATTTACACAGACTGAGAGATTGAAGACCTCTGCCAACCTTTTGGGACGTGCTCATGGGAGGGAGGCAAGCGTCCAGGAAGAGCACAAGGAAAGAATTCCATGTGGTTGAACACACACTTGTTTTACTACAGCTACTGAGATACAGGCAAAGCAATGAAAAATTGACACTGGTGTGCAAGAAAATCTATAAACTAAATCTACATTTGTCTCATGTTGGATTTTTGTCATAGTCAGTATGTGCCTTCACAGTCAGTATTGCCTTCCAAAATGTTTTACAAATATTATTTATTAATTAACTCATAAAATTTTCTTACAAAGTACCCTGGAGTAGCAAATTTGACCACTTTGGATGAAGTTCTGAAGAAAGATCAACTAGTTTCTGCACACGATTTTTGAAGTGCATCTCAAGAGTTCCTCAAGGATGCAAGTATGTTTCCAATAAATTCTGCCAAAAAAATACAGTATCACCGTTTGAGAAAATAAACCTGCCTGGAGGCTTTGATGGCATAACAAGGTTATTTATTCATCCTTTACAGGATTAATTTCTACAACAAATAATCCCTGTGGAGACTGGCATTATAAATATTCCAGTTGGTAGAGTTATACGTCAAGAAGCCAAGTTTAGGCAACACTATGAGATATGAAATTGTGGAAAAATTTCTCCACAATTTCTTGAAATTGTGGAGACAAAATTTTTAGAAATATTAATATATTTTCACATTCATTTTAAAATGAGATTTATTGCCTGTTAAAATTAGTTGAAATTATAATCAAATGAATATTGATTTTCATCCTCCCCTAAATCAGACACAACACACATCAAAACATCCTGGCGTAAGTTTTAAAGTTGTTAATTAAAATGCAGAGGCAATGTAGTTTGAGCACATATCATTTGCTTTAATTTAACATCATTTAATATACTTGTACTTGCTTGGACCTATTGCCATTTGCAGCAACTTAATAAGAGACTGTCCATTCCTTTGTCAATGATGCCTGAGTCTCTCTAACAGAGAGAGGCAATACATATCAGTATGAGCTTGT
>VYZP01074423.1:0-13056 GCA_013400635.1 Hypocryptadius cinnamomeus
GTTTCTAGCCACAAATTGAATGAGTGCAAATTGAAATCTAGATATTGAATCTCTAAACAGTTGTCAGGAAAACATTAGATACTAAACATCTTTCTGCATACATATTTTAAACGCTCCACAGAAAACATAGAACTATGTTTAAAAGAACTCTACAGAGTGTTCAGAAAGAATAAATATAGATTAAACACTTGAAATGTCTTGTTAAATTGATTTCTCTTATTCAATCTTTAAAACTCATAACAAAAATGCAATCATCAAGTTTATTCATGTTACTGAAGTTCAGAAAATTCGTAGATAAACATGGGGTTTTGACAGGGCAACAATATTGCTTTAGTGAAATTTCATATCAGGAAATTAATTTAGCTTCTTTACTGTGTGAATAGATATGTACCCACTAGGAAAATGGTGTTAAAGAGCAGTGTCAATCAAGAAAATAAAGCAAAAAAGATTTCAGCAAGGGTCTGAAATGCAAAGGTCTTAACTGCTGAAATTACTGTGAAATTTCTCAGCACAAGTAATACCAGATCCATAAAAAGTGTCATGGACACAACTACTACATTGAATTTCGGAAGAACTGCTGAATTACGAATTCAATGTTCACTTGCAACTTGTGCCCTGTAATTTTCTTGAAAACATGTTTTGTGTACTGCAGAATGTAAAAGTGTATGAAAACAATGCAGTAGCTTAACTTCATATGAGTTGTATTTTTCAAGATTGCAATACTCATGAAACAATTAAAAAAAAAAGTCTACGCATTATCAGGAGGAATCTGAAATTTTACACAGCTGTGTAAACCCAAGACATTAATAATAGCAAGAAATCTCCTATTTCCAGAAGCAATATTACAAATTTTATGAACAAAAGGCAGTATTTTAAACAGTGAAGTAGCAAATTACTGGAAGATGTGTATTTCTACTTGAGTTAAAGAATGAAAGGCTAAAGATAATAGATAATGGATGGATGAATGGATGGAGATATTAATGTAAATTTTCTCTATAGATTTAAGCTTTATATTGCAGCCATAAATTTTATAACAGGTTTTTTTCTAAAAGTCTAAGGTGTAGAAGATCATAAAACCCCCTTTATTTTTCCCCGGAAATCTATGCCTGATCTCTATCTGGGGAAAGTGTTACAAATCTAATTCTTATTCTAATAAAAAAATTATTTAAAACCAGAAAAAAAATCTGTAAAGGTGCATGTCACATGTTTGTGTAAATTCTTTTCCAGTTTTGTGGTGTATCTGCACCAATAGTCAATGCTTACAGCATCCTTAAAATAAAAGGATTTTATTTTGCTTTTGTGTAAAGCCAGTTTCACTGAGAGTATTAGAAAAACTAACAAAACTTTTTTTGTTGCCCAGAACTAATGAAGTGATTTTTTGACTGTGGAGAAAATTAAGCAGCCAGTTTATATTTTTGACTAGCATGTTTACTGTGCCAATTTGTACACAATATTTAGAAAAGCTGAATCAAATAGACTTAGCAAAGAGAAGGTGTCTGACTCCGTAAGAACATTTACTTTTCTGTATTGTTTTTATTAGAACATGTACTTTTTGTGAATGTAAGATTATTACTGAAAATGAAAGTGCATTTATTTTGGTTTTAACAATTGTCAACTGTATGTTGAGTCAATAGTCTGAACATGATGCATAATTGTGCTTCTCAGCAATGACTTTCAAAAAGCATTTAATAACAGAGGACTTGGACATGATCCATTTTTGTTGTTCTCACAGCTTGTAACATTAATTTTTAATTTTGTTAAATATTTACCACATAGGCAAGAATAATTACTGTAAAGAAAGTAGCAAACTTAGGAAAATATAAACCACAAAATCAAAGTGATCCAGATCTGGTGACCCAGATGGTGCACCCACAAAAGCATGCAGTGGTCCAGGTTTCAGGCTCTAGGGAGTGACAGAGCTCGGTGCTGCTCCCAGAAGGCAGCAGGGACAACATAAACAACAACATGAGGTGTCATCAGGCTGATGACCTGTTCATCCTAGTGTTGGAGCTGAGAAATGAAGTGGAACAACTATGAAGTACTGGAGACTCCGAGGAGGAAATTGATTGCTAGAACCAGTCATCATGATTTTCTCAATTAACAAAAAAAGAAGAGTAGTAGTTACTGGAGATTCTCTTTGGAGGGGTCTGATATGCTCACTGAACCCAGCACACAGGAGGTATGTTAGCTCCCTGGAGCCCGGATAAGGGACATCACGAAGGAGGTTCCCAACCTGGTACAGCCCACTGATTATTACCCTCTACTGGTTTTCCAGGTAGGCAGCAAAGAGGTCCCAACAAGGAGGCTGCAAACAACCAAAAGGGACCTCAGGGCTTTGGAACAGCTGGCAAGGAATGTGAAGGACAAGTTGTGTGCTTTTCTGTCTTTCCAGTTGCAGGGAATGATGTGGCAAGAAACAGGAAGATTGTGTAGATGAACAACTGGTTTCAACACTGGCATTGACAGTAGAATTTTATGTTTTTTGATAAGGGGTCAGTTTGCAATGCCAATCCTGTTGGCAACAAAGTCCACCAGTCTTGAAGCAGAAAAAGGATTTTAGCTGAGGAATTAGCAGGGCTTATTGAGAGCTTTAAACTAGATTGAAAAGTGCGAAGGGAAAAAAACAGGCAATAGGAGACCACACCAAAACTTGAAGAACTGAGCTCTACTGAGGTCCTTCAATGTGTTCCAGGAGGTATTGGCTAGAAAAAAATCTCAACTGAGATGTTTCTATACTAATGCAAGCAGCATGAGGAACAAACGAAGAAGCTCGGAACTTTGGCCCAGCCCCAGAGCCCACTCACTGGCATAAGAGAAACCCGGTGGGATGAATCCTGTGACACGAGTGCCTTGTTGGATGGTTACTGGCCCTTCCGAAGGGATAGGCAGAGGAGGTGAGACAGGGGGTGGTGTTGTATGTAATGGAAGGGCTGAAATTTATGGAGGTTACAGTTGCCAAAGGCACAGATGGGAGCCTCTGGGTAAAGGCATATACACAAACCAGGGAATGAGACGCTGGAGAAAAGCACCATGGAAAGGGACGTGGGGGTTCTGGGGTTGACAGCAAGTTGAATCTGAGTCAGCAGTGCCTTGGCAGCCAGGAAGGCCAGCTATGTCCTGGGGGGCACAAGGCACAGCATCACCAGCCAGTGGAAGAAGATTGGCCCACTATGCTCAAAGTACTGTAGGCAGTTTTGGGTGCCACAGTATAAGGATAGGATACTAAGCCATTAGAGAAAATCCAAAGGAGGACTATGAAGATGGTGAAGGGTCTAGAGGGGAAGCCATGTCAGGAGCAACTAAGGTCACTTGCCTTGTTCAGTCTGGAGGAGATTGAGCGGAAACCCTAAAAGAATCTACAACTTTCTCATGAGAGTAAGTAGTGAGGGGCAAGCACTGATGTCTTCTCTGTGGTGACCACTGACAGCACCCAAGGTCCTGAAGATGTGTCAGGGGGGTTAAAGTTGGATATTAAGAAAATGTTCCTCACTCAGAGGCTGAGCACTGGAACAGACTCCCCAGTGGGGTGGTCACAGCATGATGCCTGACAGAGTTCAAGTGTCTGGACAATGCTCTGAGGCACATAGTGTGTGTGACTCTTGTGCCTCCTGTGCAAGGCCAGGAGTTGGACTTCAATCATGCTTGTTGGTCCCTTCCAACTAAGGATATTCTATGATTCTATGAATACTGATGATTCATATTTAAATTCAAAACTAATGGATCTGCTAAAGTGTCTGATAATGTCTGTAATAGAGTACAATGGATATGAGTATGATAGGAATCATCCTGATGTGTTTAATGTATTTGAAATTTCATTATCAGAGATTCTAAAGTAGCTTACACACAATCAAGACAGACAAACAACATTTCTGGATATAGATAATCTAAACACAATCATCAATTTTTTATATCCTCCCAGTGTGAACACTTTTCCAAATTTTTTGGTAACAAATAATTGCTTCATGCTCTAAAATGTATCACATTATTCCACTGATGATTTGAAATCTTCTTGAACACTTCAGTTGAAGTCTCTTGAGTTTTACATCAGCCCTTTCCAGTTTTATAATATCTTCAGTTACCCATTACAGGAGGAATATCGGTGGGATAATGCAGTTGCCATGGTTCCTGTGCAAAGAAGGGAGTCTGCCCCTCACTCTACTGTTCAGAGGTTTCTGCATCACTCTTCTAAACTACAAGAAAATTATGCCAGTGTCCCACTGTATTATATAAAAAATACAAAAGCAAATACATTTTTGCTGTTAGGAACATCTAACTAACACTGGATGTGGTTTTCTCAGAAAGAAATTGGAAGACAAAATGCGTAAAATGAATGGTAACTGAAGGTATAAAACCATTATTCTTCAAAGACTTAAGTGTAATTTGAGAAAAAAACCTTCTGGATTCAGAAAGTAAGAGCAAAGATATCAGGAGTGGATTGAATAGCTTCAAAGGTTAAGTGTAAGATCAGAAATAAAAGCAGAAAGTGAATTCATGGGAAAAATTTCAAACTGGAAAAAGCAATTTTCAATTCAAATCTGCATTGCTGCTGACAGACTCAAAGTACAAAGATGCATTCAATCTATAAATGACATCATTTTAATTCCAGTAACATAAAGATATTTTAGCTACTTTAAAAAGCAGGTAGACTAATGATCTTAATGTGAATTGCAGCAACATAAAATGTTGTTTCTTCAGCAAAATATATGTATTTGTTTCTAGCCTTAGTTTTCAGTGTAGCCCTCATCACCTGTTTAAACAGTGTAATGACACTGTGCTGGGTTGACAGTGGCTGGACACCAGGTACCCACCAAAGCTGCTCTATCACTCCCCTCCTCAGCTGGACAGAGAAGATAAAACAGAATGAGAGGTTCATGGGTTGAGATAAGGACAGGGAGAGATCAGTCAGCAATTACCAAAATGGGCGTAACAGACTTGACTTGGGGAAATTAATTTATTACCAATCAAATCAGAGTAGGATAATAAGAAATAAATGGAAATCTTAAAAACACCTTCCCTCCACCCCTCCCTTCTTCTTGGGTTCTTTGACTCAATTTTCTCCAACACCTCCTTGCCAGTGGTACAGGGGAACAGGGAATGAGGGCTGTGGTCAGTAACTACATGCTGGCTCTTTTGCTCCTTCTTGCTTAGGAGGAGGACTCCTCATACTCTTCCCCTGCAACAGTGTAGTATCCTTCCCATGGGATATGGTTCTCCATCCATCAAGTTCTTAGACTGAAATCCTTCCTATGGGACAGTTCTTCACTAACTGCTGCAGCGCAGGTCCCCTGTGGGGTCACAAGTCCTGCCAGCAAACCTGCTCCACTGTGGGCTGCTCACTCCGCAGGTCCCAAGGTCCTGCCAGGAGCCTGCTTTGGTGTAGGGCCCTCAGGGGCTGCAGGTGGATATCTGCTGCACCACTGACTTCTCTGGGCTGCAGGGACACAGCTGCCTCATCATGGTCCTCCCATGGGTTTCAGGGTAATCTCTGCCCTGGCACCTGAAGCACCTCCTCCCTCTCCTTCTGCACTGACCTTAATGTCTGCAGAGCTCACACATATTGTCCCTCTTTCCACTGGCTGCAATTTCCTCATGAGCAATAACTTTTTTCTTTTCTTAGCTATGCAATCCTGCAGGCATTGCTGCTGTTGCTGATGGGCCCTACCTTGGCCAGCTGCGAGTCCCTCTTGGAGCCAGCTGGCATTGGCTCTATCCAGCACTGGGGAGCTTCTCACAGAAGCCACCCCCAAACCCTCCCTGCCCTCCATTACCAAAACCTTGCCATGCAAATCCAATACATACACAGAGAATATAACTGCTCAGATTGAGTCCTGTGATCACATCGACCTGTAATCCTTTTGCTAAATACGAAATACATTTAATGCAAAACTGTAGCAAGTTCAGAAGCCTGTTTTCCTTCATCATTTTCACTTGCTAATAGCACTACAACACCAATTATGTATTACTTAGATCATTATTTTTAGTTTTTCATGCTGACATGAAGCTTTATTTCCCCAATTATGACTTTAACACATTAGTCTCACAAGCATTTCTGCTCATTTTCCATTAATTACACTACAACACAAATGTACTTATTCTGCAATTTTTATTTCTTTTAAATTGGTTTAAATGTCTCTTGGACTCTAGATAAGATATTCTCAACAGAGATTTTTTTCTGAATCTGGATGAATTTCCTAACAGGCAGGAAAAATTGGTTATTTTCAAGAACTTTAAAATTTAAGTTAGGAAAATGTCACTTGTAGTAGTAAAATAGTTCTCTTGACAAGCTTCCTTGATCAAAGATAATTTAGTAAAAACAGAAAAAAGTCTCCTGTATGTTGAATATGTTACATTCTTGTGAGTGCTCTTTTAGAGACGACAGGAAGACTTAATTTATTTACCAAATCCTTGTGCTTGAAGCCCCGTGGGAACTGCAGATTCTTCATTTTATTAAGCATAATTTCTCATAGGAAAGTATCAAGGCTAAAATAAATTGTTAGGCCTAAATGAATCAAATTGATTTTCTTAAAATCATGAATACCCTATCTAAGTATAAAACAGTCTTTTCTTCTTTCCTTCATTGTGAATTTCTAGCTGCTCCCATGGTAAGTACTTACATGCCAGTGTCTGAGAGGCTGATTCACTCAAGACTTCTTTGTTGTAGTTTAAACTTAATTTTCAGCCTAATCACATAATTGACCACATGACCCCACGAATACAAGCTGACAGTTTAAGAGAAACAACGGAACAACAGCATAGAAGTATTACTCTGGGAGTCACAAGGGAAAATTAGATCAGTGCTTTAAGAAGTTTTCCTTTTTTTGAGACCTAGAAGACAGCGAGCTCCAGAAATACCTCAAAGTTGATCTCTGTAGCCATATCCCTTGCAGTTAAAAGGCACTGTAAAAGGATAACCAAGTATATCTAATAGAAGCAAAAGGAGGAAGAGGAAAACACGTTATAGAAGTGACGTGAGCAGATCTTGGCAAACCTGGATTGATAGCAGCCTCAAAGGGTTGCTGAGGAAAAATGAAGTGGTTAAGAGATGTAGAAAAGGAAGAAAGGGCATTAGGAAAGTGGAGGAAGGACTCCAGAACAATGAGGAAGTCTTAAGAGAGATGAAGCTGATTACACAGAAAACTGTGATTGTGAGGCAAGGTGTATGAACTTGGGGCAGCACTCTTTTCCCACCCAATACCTACCTTTGTTCCATCATACTTAGTCGACTCCCTCACAAACTCACATTGCTTCAATTTCCTTCTCACATACTTTCTATTCATAGAAGTTCATAGCCTACAACTGCACATAGTAGGTATTACAGTAAGGTCTCATCCTCATTCATTAATTCTTCTCCAAATAGCCTAATAAAATATACACCGGATCTGTATTTGAAACCACAGGAAAGACCTACAAGTCAAATGGATTTGTAATCACATCAGTGGGTTGCTCTGAGGTATTTATACAATTTGCAATGACTTTAAGGTTATCTAATGATAAATATAATATTTATTTGTGATAAATAGTAATAAACCTCCTTATTACTACTGAGTTGTTTAAATAAAGATGACTTGGGTTTTTTTTTCATTAGACCATCAACCTAACAGGAGTTTTAAAGGATATATTCAACTAGTAAGCAGGATCACATTTTTTTCATGAAACTAAGAATTATGAAAGAATTAACATGGTCTTAACTAGATAATAACAATAAGGCAACTAGTAGAGAAGGAGTTGTCTATACTGTAAGACTGTTTGTAATAAAAGCTGGAATCTTCTGTTAGATCTGCCATAGCAATGTCTTCCATCAAAACTGAATATCAGTTATATTCCATACATTGTTAAAGGTTTAAGGTAATAAGATTATTTCTGCCTATCTACAAGCTATACAAATGAGAAGCATCTTTGGAAAGAGTGACTTGAATTAAATTTAAAAAAAGGAAAAATATATAAAGCTTATACTTTGCCTATGTCTGCAAAGCAAAGTAATGAAGTGTTCTGGGATTATTTAATTTCTAGATACAAAACTGATAAGGAAAAAACACTCTGTTGAAATAATTTAACTACATGTTGTATTATTATTTACTGTGCAACCATATACCTAAAAGAACAATGCCGTTCCACAGAATTTTGATCATGAACATTTTTGAAGAGTCAATATGTTATCTCAGCTTTGTTCAGATTAAAGTAAAAAACATTCCTACAGCATTTATCAAGCCACTGAGAGGAACTCCAAAAGTACATAATTTAGTACTTATTTCCTCACATTCTCTTTGCCAGTTACAATATTTGAGCCAGAGCTATATCCCTCCACAAAAAAACCAGACTCTTTCAAGTGGCTGTTGCATTCTAAGAAGAGCTTGACTGTTGAAGGATGCATAGATCTTCAACTCAGCTTGGTCCTGATGAGGCATTTGTAGCATCTCCAGTGAGGAGAGTCTTTTCCTGCAGTAATGAGACTACCTGAGAAAGCAGGTGATGCTTAAGAAAATGCTTTTCAATTTAAAAGCAAAGGGAAAACCCTACACATTTCTGATTTGACTAAGCGATGAGATTTATCTCAGAGTATGTATGAAAATATCTTGACAGAAGCAGAAGCTCAAAGAGGAGAAAACCAGAAGCTTCTTTGCATGTTCTATTCAACAGACAAAAGAATTCTTAAGTGCCTAAGTTTGATCTTTCTTTAGGGTTATGCAAACATATGCTCTCATTGTAATAAAAGAACAATTTGAGTATCATGCCTTTGTTCTGGAAGTTTCTATATACATTTACTCAATAAGAGGAGAAAAAAGAGTTCTTATTTTTGTGATTTTACTTCATACTAGAGGCCTTGGGTCTGTTTTCCTTAAGAGAAGTGGCACCTGCCTGGAAGATACACTGTACTTATGTTGGAAAAACTGAAAAATCCTTAGTCTGAAAACCCAGAGTAAGAATCATAGGCTTTTATTTTGCAGCTATAGGAGAAAATCGGCAATTCTGGAGTGAGTGGCTATTACTTGACAAAACTATGTTTTCTAGGACAAGACACAAAAAAACATGACTAAAATATAACTTAGCATTCCTGGCAACAGTTCTGCAACACTAATACAAACAGAGCAAATTTAAAGATTGAATATGACCTCTATTACTTACCAATTAAAACCTTTCTATTTTTATTTAAGCATAAATTTATTTATGCAATTATAACCATTTCCAAAATAGTCCACAGTATTCATTAAATACATGAACCTACTGTTTTCAAGTTATAGTGGCATACCTACACAGCGAAGTTTAGTTGTGATCACTATTTTTAACTCCTTCTTATATTTCAGTATAAGAAAGCAATTCAACAACATCTGCTGCTCTATTTTTTCTATTAAAACTGATGTATGAACATTTGTTCAGCCTAAATCTAATATATACAAAATTCAAAATTAGAAAATACGGATTGTGAAATTGATGCTTAAGTTGATAGAATCCATGCTGGGTTAGGTATTCATTAAAATCCTTTTCTACTCCCAAGTCATTAAAATCCATGCCATAAAAAATGAGATGTAAAATTTAAAGTTAAGTTAGTATCCTATATGATGTTCTATATCAGAATTCTGTTAACATTTATTTTCTTTTTATGATGAGTGAAATTTGTTCTATGCACCCAGCATGTTTTAATGCAAATATTGCTATTATGAAGTATATACTTACATGGATAATTTTAAAGAAAAACATACAGAATGTAAGCATACTTCTTACAGTAAAGTTACAATGTAAAGTGCACTAACAGCATTAATGCAATTTATAAGTCCTATAACATATCTTTTGACATATTTAAGCTATATGGAGAAAATCCATAATTCTCCCTTTCCACATGCTAACCTATTTTCTGTTTAGCCTGACTTAATTAGCTAATATAATAAGTATTCTAACCTCACCTTCAGCAATGGTGTAAACCTATATTAAGTTAATTTTCTGTTAGAGGATTCACTCCAATTTTATCATGATTTATTGTGAAAATGAAATCTGAACAATTATCACTGTAGCTGCATTAATGCACTCAGTGCGCGGTGACATTCAAAGTAAAGCCACTCTTCTAATAGCCATTTTCATAACTTTAAGAACAACAAACAAACAATGAAATCTCAAACCCTACTCTAACTAAACAAGTCGTCATAACTTTAAGACTCTTTGAGTCCCTGTTAACGGGGGCTTCTGTTTCTTTGAAGTGTTCACCACTCTAACTTGCAATAAAAATGTGGATGTTGGGAAAAGCTCAGAGAGCAACAAGGAGAACAAATGCAAATAGGAAACATATGACAGAGAATTAATTTCAGTTACAGGAAGAAAAGGAACATTTTTGACTGGTGCAAATAGGAAGGAAAATAAATTTTATCAAACAGCTCTGAATAATTTTGTGGGTCTGAATTCTGAGACTCCTCAGTGTTGTGGATATGCATACTACAGTGTAGAGTCTACTCTCAAACAAGCTTAAATCAAAATGACAAGTAACAACAGGAATAGTTGATAGTAGTAGATGATAGAAAATATACCTTAAACACATTGACATTTACTTGTTTCAGACAGGGACCATTATTGATGTATGAGTATCTGCACAGAAATGCACTAAACTGACAGTAAATCTGTTTAGCTGAGCACAACCTCATATACAATCTGTTAGGGCTGGATGCAAACTGGCTGCATTGATCTATTGCTGGATTATACGAGGAGTACATGCTTAGCCTCGAGGTTTTACTGCTGTGGCTGTATCTAGACCTGAGTTACTAATGTTGATCATATTGTAGCAACACGTGTAGACAAGATAATTTATGTTTCTGCAAGCTCTGAGCAATTTCCCTATTCTTCACTCTCTACATTTAACCAAGAAATAACAGCAATGATAGCTTGGACTCAGATCTTCTACTGGAGCACTAGGTTTCATAACTGCACATGGAAATAAGTAAGTCCTGTTTAATGTGGCAACTCAGTTTTTTTTAATATCAGTATAATAATTAAATAGCCTCATAACTAACATAATCTTGGACTTCACATTTGATTAATATTTTCAAGATATCTACAAAATTAAAAAAAATAATTTCATCTTTTCCATGGTTTAAAAAATACTTTTGTTTCACAGAAAGACATAAAATCCCATCTAATTTTACGAAAAGCCTTCTGTCTTGAATAAAATGTACTTGGATTATATCTGTTACCATTCATAATATTGAAAATAGGGGCAACTGTATCTATCAACATATACTAATTTCATACAAAAGCACTGTGTATGCAATAGCTTCTTTTTGACAGGTACTTATAAATGCCATTATTATAAACTAAATTCAAAAATACAGAAGAAATTCTATGTCACTAACTCAGGGAGACAGTTTTAATACATAGATATTTTACAGAAGATGAGATATTTTTATTTTTCAGACTGGCAAACAGATGCTGAGAGTAATTAAGATTATTGTTTGCTAAAACTGTTGGAGTCACTTTGATATACATACAAAATTGCTTCTCATCTTCATGTGTTGTTCTATCGACAGAACGCAAAGTGGCTGTTTATTCTCAATCTGAATTTTCTTCAATTCATAGGTGTGTCCTTCCCCACTGACAGTGTTGTTTTAGTAAAAAATTACTGTCACCCTCTCATGTCATAATCATAGAACCCAGAAGCATTTTTGTGAATACTGGCTGACAATCAGTCAATAAAATCCTGTTGAAATTTCAGACAGACTACCACATCAGAACTACAGTGGAGAACTCTGCAAACTGCCTAGCTCATATTTTATGAGCATCCTCAACTGGTAGGAGACTGAAATGAGTAAATGTATTTCCTCATCCCTTCCATTTACATTCACTGAAGACTTTGAGATCCAAACTGTTGTCATTGCAAGCTCATGTAGAACATGGGTAGTTCACAAATTATTACCTCTTTTCACCCCTGACTTCAGATTTCATGCTCACTCTCAATATTTACAATGAAGTACAGGAAAGGACTGCTTTCTGCTCTGGAAGAAGCTTATGGTATTACTTAAAAAAGCAACTGGGTATTGGCATTGATACAAAGTTAATCCACTGTCCAGAACTCTATAACCATCATCTACCATTTATTTAAATTGGCAATCTAGACTCATACAGTTTAAAAAACACTTTACCTTAGTAAGTCCCTATTAACCTCAACAATAAAAACCTGGTAGCATTATGTATTTCTAGCACATTACAAACATATTGTCAGAGGAAGTCTTTAAAGTATCTTGAGATATATTCTTAAGGTTCATAGTTCTCTAACTATTTCCTGTGAGATTTCACTTGTACAGTACAGATCCTATATGTTTTGGTAAGAACCTGTGCAGACTTTTATTTAATATGTGGCCCATACTGAAAGAAAAAACTCCCTAATTTTCTTTTCTTACTGAGAATGCTAAGCAGACTGTATACTGCCATATGTCTCTATGTAAATACAAAGTTTCATTGAATGGTGGCATGTGCAGGACAAGTACATCATTGCTACTCACTATATGTGTTTCTGTGAACTTTATGTGTTTAAATTATGTTCCCAAATTTTTTTTTCTGAATGTCTGAGTATAATAGGGAGACAGTGATTTGTGGTGGAATTATGAAACATTCTTTCACCAATGAAATGTAAAGTATGTTAGTTTTTAGAGTAATTTACAAGAAAAATGGGCACTTGAATACATCTGATTCTGTACATATACCCATAGAGCTAAAAGTTATATTTTTATTTAATTTATGCTAAAATATTTGTAATATATATACAATTCACTTCTGGTTTCTGACTTAGGCATAGTATTATTCTGATTTCCCATAAGATCATAAGTCTCCTTGAAAATTTTTGAAAATACTAAATAGAGTATTAAAGTTGTAAAGGATTAAGTGAGGTTTACAAGCAGGGACAGATACTTTACATGTATTGAATAAGAAACAGAGAAGTCACACAGTGCTGTTTACTAGTTTACTTCATATAATTTACAATTAACTGACAATAACATACAGAAAAGAACCACAGGAAGAATACAGTAAAAGAATAAGAAATTAATTGTTGATTATTGTTTATTTTGAGTATTTTTTTTT
>VYZP01074425.1:3200-22061 GCA_013400635.1 Hypocryptadius cinnamomeus
GTGCTGCAGCTTCTCTAAGGTCCCTTGGTGAGCCTGAGCCTGCTGGTGAATCACCAGGACTGTTGGCTCTCTGAACACACTGATTTCCCAGGAGGGTGGAAAAGGATGAGATGGCTGTCTGGGAACCCTTGAGTTTGCAGCTGGAAGAAAAAAAGCCACCCATAGCTCTATTGTGCTCGGTTATGGCTGCAGTTATTGTGCCAACCTTCCTCCCTCAGAGTTTCGTCCAAATGCTGTGGTTCTTTCCCCTGGGGCTGGTGGCTTGGGAGCTGAAGCAATGAGAGACTTCTGGAAAGACAGTTGGGATTTCTCCTTGCTATAGGCAAGGTGGCTGCTGCTTTCACACCACTGAGCGTGGTGGTGAAGTTTCCTGATGGGCTTTTGCTGGCTCATTGTGCTGTTAAGCAGAATCCCACACTTCTGGAGTGCTTTGGTGGGGCAGGGCAAGCTGTAGCACTTCAGGTGAAGTGCATGCAAGACCTCACAGAATCATTTATTACAACTGCTGTTCCACTGCCAAAATCTCTGCTATGGTCATTTGGCACCTGTTCGTGGAGTTGATCTTAACAGAGACTATAGCCACCAACAGACACTTGGCCCTCTGTGCTGGAAAATCCCAGCCTTCCAGGATATGCTTATCTTGCTACAGCTATTTTATTTCATCTGCAGGAAAGCTGGACAAGTGATTTGGCATTGATGAGCTAGGCTGCAGAAAGCATTCATAAATGTGAGGAGTTTCATCACTGCAGAGGACTCAGCTCCACCCCCCACTGAGGGCAGCAGTCTCACTTCAGTGAAGACAGGCAGCCAACAGTGCTGACCCCTCTGGTTTCTGAGCCCAGAATTCAATCTTCCCTGCCTCTTGTCCTCATATGATTTATTTTGGATATGTCTAACCTGACGCCTTGAGTTTCCAAATCCCATGGCTCACTCATTTGTGAGTATTTGGCACCCCCAGTGCTGTGCTGACCTGCTCTCCTCCCCTTGATTGGGATGCTGTGATGCTGTGCCCCTGGTGATGTGGCTTCCCCTCTAGGCAGTGGCTCATGGCTCTGGGTACACCACAGGTGGCACAGTGTATGTGTCTGCTCATAGAGAAAAGCACCACAAGGATGCTGATGTTCATTAACTCCTTCTGACTGGGTCCCAGGCCATCTATTGGGTGTGTTAAACTCAGAGCTGGTCCACAGGACAGTTGGAAAAGGTGGTGTTTCCAGAGAGAGACACCCAACACAAAGCAGAAAACTCAAACTATTGTTTCTGAAATATGCAGATAATGACATACTTTCTTCTGTGCCTGAACTGAAAAGTGAATATTGGTGCTAGGCTGTGTTCAGGACCTTGCTGTTTTGGTTTGGTGGTCACATGTGCATTAACAGACTCACCTGGTGTTCACTTAAGAGGGAGGGAGACTTGTGCACTGTGCAGAGCTCAGTGCTCTCAACCTGGCAAGGGTGATACTGATGAATGCAAAGTGCACTGAAGTTTCACGTCTTTTTTTAGGATGAAAAAACTGTTCAATACAATGTATGTCTGATGGAATACAGCAAGTCCTATCAGTAATGGCAAAGAGAAGCCTCACAGGGATGGCACCTCCACACAAACTTTCTCCTGTAAAGAGGAGAGGTGAATTGCTGAGATGAATGATACAAAATAGCTGCAATAGCTGTGGATTGTTTTCTTGGTTTCCCTTCGTGATAATGTGATTGCTTCAAGGTACACGCTGCCTTTCCTCCCAGGACTCCAGTCAAAACATGGCTTGTGGAAAGCAGCTCCCTTTTACACTTTGACTGCCTGGTATTTACATTCTCTGCTCTTTGTTTGTTCTCACTTTCCTCTTGCCTCTGTGCAAGTGCCTGCTGAGATTTGTACCATTTGTTAGGGACAGCCAGAAGATGTTGACTCTACTGCCTTCCCTGCAGGAGTCTTTGCAGTGGTGCTCATGGCAGCTGTGTCTAATTTCCTGAATGGTGTGCAAGGCAAACGTGCAATCAATTAGGTGTACTGCACGAGTGATGGGATCACATTGCTGGGACCCATCGATGGTAAAAGCAGAAAGGACTCTTATCATGTAGCCTGACCTTGCATTTTCAAGGTTTTGTTGCACATTTTATTAAAAGCCCTTTCCCTCCTTTGTGGTCTGTAGGAATAGGCAGTACTATCTATAAGGCTGATGCCCACATCCCAGTTTCAGAGGCAAGCCCCAGGAGGAGATGTGAAGTTGGAAACCTGGTGAATCAAACTGGTATTTAGCTGCTATAGCACTTAAATGCCAATTTCAGCAACTAGTTGGAATATATGGACATCCTGTTTGGGCATGGACAGGACATCATGCACTGCAGTCTCCTAGCACTAAATGTTAGAAAATCAGGCCAATTACTTCCTTTAGATTTTCAGTTTCAGACCAATAAGTGTATTAGACAGATTATCTGTATGTTCTATTGTTAGTGTATTTTTGCAAAGATAGAAAATAACATTTCACACACAGAAAATTAGAAAGGGGTCCTTAAATAACAAGCAGAAGTTTCTACACTTCTAATCAAACATTCCCCCCTCCTCAATTAATGTCTCCCTAGGCAAATTAATAATTTTAATTAAATGCCTGCTTTCTCAAAAATCCTGTTAGAATCATAAAATACCCTGAGTTAGAAGGGATTCATAAGGATGAAGAAAGTCCTACTCCTGGCCCTTTATAAAATTACACCATGTGCCTGATAGAGTCATCCAAATGTTTCTTGAACTCTGTCAGGTTTGATGCTGTGATCACTTCCCCAGTGAGCCTGTTCTGCTGCCCAACCACTCTGTGGATGAAGAATCTTTTCCAAAATGTCAGCCTAAACCTCCATGACACAGCTCCATGCCCTTCCCTTGACCAAATCTATTAGTTAGATTTGGTCCAAGGCATCAGCCATGGGGGCTTCATGTAACTATTTAAAAACAACTTTTGATTTCTTAAATATTTAAATCAGGCAGCAGTTGCTCAGGAAACAGAGCAGGTGGGAGACTGTGTTGTTTTGGACAGTTTGCAGGATAAGTGTGGTTGGGAGGAGAGGATGGTCTCCACTACACATGGAGTGTGGACTGCCAGCACCCAAAGGGTGGGAGTGGCTGTGATGTTCTGCCAGGTCAGAGCTGCAGCATTTGTGCTTCACTTTGGTCTGGTGTGAAGGACCTCACACACCCTGCACCAGTGCACACCACTCTGCATAGTCCAAATTAAGCTCAAGTTACTTCCAGCAAACTAAAGAACGTTGCTGTGGGTTGCTCTTAAGTGACTTTCTTTCCTGACTGACTGAGGACACAATTTAAGGGGAAAAGTTTCTTGACTAAGTAATCTTAACAGAACTCCACAGGTGTGTGGGCTGATCCCAGATCTTCTAAGTGATTGCTGCCCACCATGCAGCCCTTGCTAACATAGATAAAAGTAACTAGTGCTGTTGGGAAAGTTGATAGCTCCAGGGGCAAAAAATTCAAAACTCTTCTAGAAAAAGGAGTCTTGTAATCAACCCAAAAGTACAAGAGAGGCAAAGATCAGAAATCACTGAAATTTCTGTGCATGTGATAAGAGTTCTGTGGGGCTTTCTCTATGGCTATGTGAATTGAGAGCTATTGACAGCCCCACTCTCCCTGAGACCACCAGGAAAACTTGCTGATTTCTCTAGATATGAGATCAGACCGGCAAGTGTTGCCCCAAACAGGCAGAGATCAATGGGAGAAATAAAAAGCTGGAACGGTGTTAGGCAGCTGGGTCGAACACCAACACAGCCTGGTCAGAAATGACCCTCTCTGACCTAAGTTGTGGCCATCCAGTGCAACCACAGGAGCACTTGACTTTTCTTCCATTTCACAGGCAGCCTTGTATAGGTGCACAGGTATCTACATTTGGTTAGTTTGCTCTGTGTTGGTAAAGGGGTTGCTTCCAACAACAAATGAAAAAGCTGGAGCTGCCAGGGTCACAGTAAATAAAGACAGTGCATGTGTGCATCACAGCAGATCAACCCCTAATCTGTTCCTCCTGTTAAAATACTGTTTATTGATGCTTGTCAGTAAAGACTGACCAGTAAATGGAGATGCCAGCTCCATCTGGGAGCCAGATAACCGGGAGGACAGTTTCTTCCTTTGGATCTTCCTGGCAGATTTCTAGCACTTAAGCAAGATCTCTCCTTCCCCGAGACTGACTTCCAGCTATCATTAGAGGGAGCTGTTGCCCCAGCAAGCTCCAACCTTCCTCTACGTTCCTCATCAGACCTGTCCCGAGCTGCTGTGCCGAGGAAATTCCCTTGAATCGTGAGTTGGCACCTTTCTGTAAGCACTGTCAATCACGTCAGCTCTTGAGGGTGCCTCGCAAATAAAGACCTTCACTTTCATTTGTTTGGTTTTCTGTACGCAACAGAAGAGAGACATCTGAGCTGAACTGTGGAGGCGCAGGGATCTTCCAATGCTGGCTTGTCAAGATGGGGAAGCCTTTTAGCCCTTCTGTTAACCTGTGTTAACGAAAGCATGGGAGATTCTTGACATAATTTTCTGTCATTTTAGTAGCCCTTTGTTTGAACTATCAGTCTTTTCCCTCATCCTGACCCTGCTCTCATTTCCATCGTGACTGGAGTAATTCAAACCAAGCCAGGAAGTTACATGAGTACAAACCAGTGTGAATGAGATCAGAGTTGGTCTTTTTGTAAAAAATAACAAAGGCCTGTGACTAAAACTTAGCAAAGTCAAGCATCTGACTCAGTGGTAAACCTTTGCTTTTAACTTGTAATGATTTTTCTTGGAAACAATCATCAGAATGGTGGCTCTGAGTACTCTGTCTCCATGCATTCCTTGCTTGTTTTCCTGTTGGGGATGGGCACATTCTTGGGTTTTGTTTTCTGACCAGAAATGTGTGTAGATTAGATAGACGTTGCCACTGGTGTTATTCCAGGCTGATAACATCACATCGTGTATTTCATACTAAGAGAGGGTGTAGATTGAATTACTGCAGGCCCAGCATGGGTCCTGCAGTGAGTGTGTAAGAGAGTATTTCAGCTGCATGAAGCAACACGTGGGGCATTGTTTTAAATGTGCATAGGTTAAATGAAAAATGGGCTAAATGAAAAATGCCAGCTATCACACGAGGTTTGTTTTTTAATGGACAGGAAAGATTGTGTAACCAGATCCCCATGCTTATTAAGACAAATTCAGATTGGTGGATAAAATTTAAATAGGAATTCATTTGGCTGTTTACTCCAAATATCTCAAAGCTGGGAGCTGGTTCCCTTGCTGCAGTGGGACTGTGCTTTGTATACCTGTAAACCACCATTCTTAAAACTGTGCTACTCATTTGAAGCAGATAAGGTTATCTTGGTGTTTGCAATTTCCCTTCTACTCTTCTGTTTTTCTTGAGGAGAGCACTTGGCACTGTCTCTGCTCTAAGGTAACACTATTTAATTTTCCAAAGCAATTTGTCAGGTTTCTAAGTATGACCATTCAGCATGTAAATTCAATGCATAATCCTTGTCCTGTCATCTTATTCACTTAAATTAACTGAATACAAGGCATATTTTTGTAATCTGTCTCTGCTCTCTTGGGACAGCTTTGTAAATGACATGTTACATTCCCGAGTCTCAGCCAGGCAAAGAGGTTTATTTAGTGCCAGTAAAGAGCAGTTATTTCCTAATATGTATTAACTGCTCAAAACGTTGTTGTGAAGATCTGAGAAAATGCTCTGTCAACAGAAAGCAAGTGTGAGCGAGCAGCAAGTGGCTCTGCTGTGTGTCCCTCAGGCTGGCAGCGTGTGTCCGTCCAGCACGCTGCTGACACACCTGGCCTCTTTGCCTCTCTGAGGTGGCCCAAGGGCTGGGTTGAGCTGTTCTGGGGTCAATGTGCACACTACCAAGCAGAAGGTGCCCAGGAGTCAAGTGTTGTTTCTGGTCTCTCTGTAAGCCAGCAGCAGCCACCACTGCACTCAAAGAAGCAACTTTGCCTTTACCTGCCCTTCCTGTAGCCATCACCAAGAGTAGGTTTTTCTCAGTTCTGCCAGTAATAGGGTCTTGGAAGTGACCTGGTTTAAAACTACCCAGGAAATGGCAACCAAAAATCATTTTGACTGATCTGATTTATTGTAAAGCCACAGATACTGGCCCCAAGGCATGGTGAATAAATTGCAGAAATAAATTGCGTGGAGCAGCAACAGGGCTACTACTGGTTGCAGTGCTGGTTTATGGTGGTTTAAAGAGAGCATTAAGATGCAGCTTAAGATATCTGTTGCAGCCAAAAGCTCCTACCTGCCTCAGCTCCACAGTGCTGAGCCATTAATTCCCTAAATTGAAGGGCTCCAAATGGAGGTCTGCTCTGTCAGCCCCCTGGCTATACCCCTGCCCAGCTTTGTACCTCCTCTCTGTCTTAGGCACTTTGGTTCAATCAGTGCCAGTATCTCCTCTAGTGAGTTCTCTTTGTTGCTTCTTCTTTTGCTGCCTTAGTCCGTAAAGTCACGGTTCTAAATTTCAAGCAAAGCAAAGCAAATAGTTTCACAGGGTTCAGAATTGACCAGGGGAAACCACTGCCAAGGGATATAGATGGCAAAAGCATAAGGAAATTTTTAAAGGCTTGTAACCTTATGAAGGAGGCCTATATTGACAATGATTACGTATGATGATCTTAGGAATGCTATTATTAGCTAATTCATTAGAAAAGGATCATTCTGCACATTACCTGCTCTGCTCTGTTCCTTAAACCTAATGTACCCACTCTGTCTCCTCCTTAATGTGACAGGGGCTAAGATTCAGGACAGTAAACTGGAGTGTTCAACTTCTGGTTTGATCCAGAACAGCCATTCCTACACTTCCCAATATTTTAATAATCTCTGAATGGAACTGGAGATCTGAATGTGCATTGTCACACTTAGTGGGCAAATTATCACCTGCAAAAGAAGTAGCTTATCTGGCAAACTGCACAGTTGTATATTCTCAAGAAAGAATAAGATCTGGGTGTTAGCTTACAAACATGAAGCTTTCCAGTCCTGCACAGCAAAGATAAGACCAACTATGTCAAACTTCCATGTTCTTACTCCAGATGGTATTCTGCTGTGGACACTGAATTCTTGGGGAGAAAGGAGGAATGTGAAACCTGCTCTCTTTGGTATATAGCTTTAATGATAATCATTTATTTATCCCACAAGCAAATGTTTGTAACCAAAAATCTGCACAAACTATTTGGAGACTTGCTTTTATTTGCAGGAGGATAAACAGAGAAGGATTCCTTTGCAGCTGTCGAATGTGGAACAGTGTTACAATGAGCAGAATCAGCCTTTTAGTGTGTTATGGTGACTTCTCTCTCTGAGTCAGATACAGCAGAGGCAGGGAGAGCTCCTCATTTCTGTCCTCTGCTTATTCCATTGGCAGTGCAGGTGTAGCTCTCAGGTGGCAATTGGGAACATTTGAATCTGTGTGTTTTGGGTTTTTTTTGTAAATGCTCTTTAAACCTATCTCATTAAGTAAGAGGGAAAGACAAGTAGTCCTTCATCCCTCCACCTCCAAATACTTTGCAGGTCATCTCTAGACCATGTAAGAACTTCTTAAACCTGTGCCATTACTTACTGTGGCCCAATGAAGTAAGAAAAAGTGACACCCTTAGTGACTGTGGAGCTATATCAGGTCAAAGAGGGATTCCTCCCTACCAGGAAGCCTGTGGCAGTAATGCCAGGTGGTGTGTGATGACGGGAGTTGCAGTTGGCTCTGGGGTTCCTTGAGCTCCTGGAGGCAGGAAGGAGACCTCTCAGGGTGTGCTTCGGATATGTGACCTCAGGCACACTTGAGGGCTTGTGGGATTTATCAAGAAAAAGAGAGATGGTTGTATCCTTTCACTGTGTGATTTGGAAACTACACACAGCATGGCATTGCCAAGCGAACCTGTTTTCCAGTGCAGTGAACTGCACAAAGCCCATTTTTAGTAGCAAAATGCACGAAGAGCTCCAAAGTCTTCTGGCATAATCGATGCCAAGAGAGATGCAGGAATTTCAGGGCTGAGCTGAGCTGCAGCAGGACATGCAGCAGGGAGGGAATCGTGGCCGCCCAAACACAGCAAAGAAAGAAGTGGTTTCATTCAGAAAGGCAGTTTCTGCTTTTCATTGAGAGTGGGAAGTGTGTGACAGGATCCAGAGATGATGGAGGGAAGTAACCTGGAGGGAAGTAACCTTTACACGCAGTGGGAAATGGAATTAATTGAAGAAATACCTCCCCATCCCTGCCCATCTCCTAAACCCATCTTCTGCCCCAGGAAAGATCATTTACCAGATACTGGTCACGCTCTTGTTTTTCTCAAAGAAAAGAAGGAAGCTCTGAGCATCAGACACACAGATGCTGCTTCCTCCAGCTCTGAGCATCAGACACACAGATGCTGCTTCCTCCTGCGGGCCAGAGTAGCAGGCGCTTTCAGACCACTTCTTGAGGGGGAAGAAAGTGCTCTCTGGGGGGTTTGGCCTTCAGGGCGGCTATGGCTATCGCTCTTGTCTGGGAGTCATGTGCCTTAATCCCCCAAAGTGGACTGCCCTGCAGTTGAACATTCCCCGCATTCCTGCCGCCTGCTGACACGCAGCCCATTCAAAGCCAGCTCCGAGGCTGTGGGAAACCTTTGCACCGCTCCGGGGGCGGCCGCAGCTCCCGCTCGTGTCCCCGGTGCCAGGCGTGCCTTTCTATTCCCCGGTGCCAGGCGTGCCTTTCTATTCCCTGGTGCCAGGCGTGCCTTTCTATTCCCCGGTGCCAGGCGTGCTTTTCTATTCACCGGTGCCAGGCGTGCTTTTCTATTCCCCGGTGCCAGGCGTGCCTTTCCATTCGGGGCTGCCGGGCCACCCGCGCTGGGCACGGGCACAGCCGGGGAGCAGCGGGAGAAAGCACCCGTGGCTGGATGCTCGCTTGCTTCCAGAGACCTGATGCAGTGCAAATCCCACTGCTTGATAGAAGGAAACTGAGGCAGGGGCCAAGGAGGATTTTTTGGGGAGGCTGGATCTCCGATCACAGGAGCATGGAGGTTGAGCTGGGATGGAAAGAGAGGCCCAGAGAAGAGGACAAGCTATGGTGACTGTCTGCACCTCCACCCCCCTAGTGAGACCTAGCAAGGTGGGAAGGGTGCTGCTTCCGTCTAGAGTGTGTTGTAGGCAAGGTCTCATAGAGCCTTAAAATTCAGGAGAAAGTGACATTTCAGCTATCCCAGATGAGTGCAAAATTTTTATTCTTGTCCTGCCTGTGTGTTTGGCAAACCTTAACATAAACCCTGGTCCAGATCAAGGCTGAAAAGGAAGACTGACCTTCTCTTGTTTCTCTGTTTGCAAAGTGGAAACAACAACAATAATAATAATAATTAGAAGAATTAATAATTCTGTCACACAAGGAATGTTTTAAATTTGTTTATAAATAATAAAGTAATGCAGGTGTCTGCATCCTTTGAAAAGACTGAGAAGTCTTGAGAGTATCAGTAAGATGGCTGTGCTGAGTAAGGATTGTGCTTATGAGAAAAGGCTAAGGACCCAGGCGGTGGCAGAATAGGCAGGATCACAGTTATTTTTTCTCAGTCTGTTATGGTTTCTCATTTTCTAAGAATTTCAGTGACAGGTAGGAATTTGGAAGCTTTTGTGGGCTGATAACAATGGCCGTTAGGATTTGACAAGTGTGAAAGACAGGCATATGTTGTCCCCAAAGATATGCAACACCAGCCCTCAATGCATCATCTGTGGACGAGTGTTTACATTGTACAACTTTCTGAATCAACTGTCACTTTTTCTCACTCTCTCTCTCTCTCTTTTTTTATGAATGAAGTCTGAAGCAAGCCAGACAGAAAGGAAGGCTGCAGCATGTTTTATAGCTTGTGTTTCCTTCTGGTGAGGATGTTACATTTGCTGAAGCGAATTTCTGAAAGAGATGTGGAAGGGTTTTCTGGTCAGGGTTAGGGGATATTTCATTCATGCAGGAAGTTGCAAAAGCTGAACAGAAAGTGTATATTCTAGAAGTTTCAATTTAAAAAAACTAGGCTGAAGGGTAAAATTGCAAAATACCAGCTGAGGCTCAGAAGTTGAGTTCAATTCATAGTCTTAGTGAAGTTTAAAGATAATAGCAATAAAAAAATGCTTTAAATCCGAGACAGAGGAATACTTTTTCTTTCAGTCTTCTAGTGCAAATTTTTGAAAATGCTCTTTTCTGTGATGTATTTCCCTGACAAATAATAGCTGCCTCTTATATAAGCAGTTCCAGTACAGAAACCTTGGACTGAACTTGGGGAATTCTTCAAAGCCAGGTTGGACGAGATAGACATAATATCACCTGAATTTGGATTTAAGAAGTTTCAATATGTTGCTTTCAAGCAAATCACCAGAGCAGCAAGAAATTGAAATGCTGCTCTGTTGTCCAGAATGGATGCATGAGCTGATTTGAACAGGGATTGTGGTTCAAATGCCTTTAATACTCCACATACCAGTGCATCAGGGAGTGGAAGCTGATGTGTTTTAGCTTTGTTCTGTTAAGCAGTTAGTTTTTCTCATTCATTTGTCCTGGACCCATGGCACACAGCTTTACTACAGATGTGTAGCCTCAGTGGGAAAGATGCTGGGGGGATGGGAAGGGACTGTTGGTATAGGCAGTGGATTGTACCTTACTGAACCACAAGGATTCGTCGTTTTATAGGTTTTGATGTCAAAAAGAGTTCACTTAGTTCACTTTGGCTATCTAGGTTGACTCTTTGTGTCACGTGGGTGAAAGAATCTCACCTCAAACTTTCTACACCACACTTGAAATTTCTGTTTGAATGTTTGTGTATTTTTAGAGAGACAAAATCAATCTCAATTTAAAAGTCTTCCAATGAATTTACTATATCTCTTTTTAAGGTTATGCATAGATACAACTCAAGCTGTGTGATCCCTTTATGCAGAGCAGTTTCAACCAGTTCAATCCTCTCTTGCATCACTATTCCAAATGGATAATTTCCCAGGTCTGAGCACATGATAAAGAATAATTGAGTTACTGATAATGCCCATTCTATGAAACCTGCTAACTAACCATGTGCATGCCTTAAGCCTGTCCCACTGAGAAGTGTGTTAGTTTAAACTGCCTCTACAGTGGATTTCATTTTCATTAGGAGCTAAGCTGGCAAAATTTACTCTGCAGCTGCATTATGCTAAGGACACATGCATGGTCAGGCACCAGCCATTACCGTGGCTTAGCTGACAATCAGTAGCTTGATTAACTGCGTGAATTCACTCATGCACCTCAGCCCAAAAGGAGTGGGTGGAAAAGATCTAAATATCGATATTGTTATCTCATTTACTTGTCCCTGGACACTTTTTATAAACTAGAGGAGGCCTTGAATGCACTTCAGAAGTCTACTGCACTATCTAAAAGTGAAGGGCAAACAGAGGCAAAATTTACATTTCTCCACCCAGAAACAGGACCTCTAACTTCAGCTTTTTTTGTTAGAGAAAGCAGTCCATGAACTTCAAAGGTCACAAGTGTTTGCAACAGCAGCTTAGTGTCTCATCCAGAAAAAGGACTTTTTCTCTAGCTTAGCCACCTCCTCAAATCACATGGGGGCACTGCTCTGAGGGCTGTGACTGCTTTGCCTGTGTGATCTCATGGAATCAGAGCCTGGAATGGCATGTAAAGTGACAGGCTGACCCAACAGATGGTTTCATTAGTACTGCACAGGTCACGACAGCAATGCCTGCAGTAGCCCATGAGCATATCGAGAACTGAGTGCCAGGACACTGGGAAAGCAAAGACAAGTTGACAAAATCACCAGAAGAAAAGTAGAATAAGTAGGAAAACATATGAAACCTGCAGGCAGACCAGGTTTTCTGCTGGTGTGCACACCTGTCTCTCCAGGTGACCAAGCACCTGACATGAACTCCAACAAGCATTCAAAATCATGAAATATTTGGAGGTCTCTGCCTTGTGTAGCCTTTTTTGTCATTCCTAATCATTTGCAGGTAGTTTACAAAAGAGACATTTATTCAACAGCTCGGTGTCTGTCAGTGCTTTGCAGCCTGACTGAACCACCCTCCTCGAGTCCCAGACCCATGGGCCCCATTAACAGGGGTCCATGATGTTTCATGGTGTGTTGTATGGAGCAGGGACTGCTCCTTGCTCTGTCTGTGCTCTAGAGGATTGCAGAAGTGGCTGGTGGAAGGGAGTCTTGGGGGACAACTAGTCCTTCCTCCCACAGAAAACAGGAATATTTTCAAGTGGAGTGAAATGCAGAGCCACTGTGTGGATGGAAGCACAACTCAGGGCTTGCAAGAACAGAGCATCTTAATGCAGTCAAGAAACACAAGATGGGAAAAGAAAATAAAGGAAAAGGGGAAAAACCCCATGGTTTTCCCAGGAGAAAAAAAAAACCATGAGAACACATTTTGACATCTATCATGGACAAAATATACAGGGGAAGTCTTTGAACTGGACAGAAGTAACTTTCAGTGTAATCTGGGTATAAAAATGGAAGATTTCCACTCTCATAGGATGAAACCGTGGGGTTCAGCAGAAATTTGCAGCCAACATCCAGTTGCACTGGAAAAAAAAATTACCCTCTGTTGGTTCTCAACCCAGCTAGGCCTACATGCCTAGTGGAGAAAACTAGCTCAAAAAAATAGTCTCTGGCAAGGTTTTTGCTCTGCTGAATGTGAATGCCATTGATCTGCTGAGCTTAATTAAACTGTCTGTCTGTTTCAGCTTGCACAATTTAGATAAGAAAATGACTATTCGTCCCAGACTCAGAAAGAAGCAACTCACTCTCTTCCTTATGTGGTATGAGCCTGTCGTTGTCTTGCTGCCCTGTTTGTAACACTGAACTGCCTGTATTCAAATCGAAAGCTGCTCCCACCACAGATCAGAATTCTGTCTTTCTTGCCCTCTAGATGGCAAACTCTCCTTAATTTTGGAAGGGGAACAGCCACAGTGATTGCTGCTGGCTTTTGCAGTCATTAATTTGCAGCACAAATTTAGTTTCTAGTTTTGAATCAACCAGACCCAAGAAAACAGATCCCAGGAACGGCAATGGAAGAGGAGGGGAAGGGGGATCAGCAGGGACGTACATAAGTTTCACAGATTCCTGGTGACTGAAAAAGGGAATTAATATTGATACACCACATACATTGGGAAATGCAGTTTGGCCCCTGCAGCTGGGTCCTGTGGATCTCCAGGAGTTATTTCTCTAGGAGTACTACATAGTTCTGCTTAGGTGCTCCAGTTATGAGTGAAGCAAGAATAAACCTGAATTTTATTTATTTATTTATTCATTCATTCATTTTGCCAGTGAGAGGAGCCTCAAGCAAGGAGTCATGGATCCCATTTTCTCAGTAGACAGCAAGTTCTCCTGCTCTTCACTTGACAGCCCATCCCCATGGGTTTACCTATCATCCTGTTTCAAAGTCTATTTCTCCTTTTCAGCTGCCATCTCCTGCAAATATTTTCTATTCTCATTTTTCAACCACAATCCAGCCCTGACACTCCAGGAGCTGGGCTTTGAACCTTGTGGATCCCTTCCAGCTCAGGATGCTCTGATGGTATGATTCTTTAACCCCTGCAGCTCTGCACCCCATTCCCAAGCCCTACCTCCCCTCTCTGCCCAATTCCCATTTTCCCTAAACATTCAGATCCAAAATGCAGTCAGCACTTCTGCAGAGCACTTTGGCAAAATCACAAATAACTATGTCTCAGTTGCCTTTCAATATCATATGCTCCACAAGATGCAAATATTTGAAGTCCTACAAAATGAAGAAAGTTTGTTGGGTCAGTTCTTAACCATCCCCCCTTTCCCAGAAGCACAGGGCCTTGGGGAGAGTGTGAGCTTCCAGGGAGGGATTTATCTGCTTCAAGTGATTGTCTACAGTGCAGTAATCAATATCTGAGCTAGCCACCTGGGCTGCAGTTGCAATCAGTGGAGAGTAGTCAGCAGAGTTCAGGGAATCTAGGGTACTTCCTAAAGTGGTCACACACATTAGTTAAAAGTGTGGCACTCCCTAAACTGCCCATATAGAGAGCCTGGACACTCTGCTTAGATGGAAACTCATACCACAGGCAGAGTTAGGGAAGATGAATCTTATTTTCTTGTGCCTCAAGTCATCTGAGGTGACAATTTTATCTATTTATTGGAATTCAGAATATTTCAGACTTCCTCTTTGTGCAGGAAACAGAACAGCCTTTGGCCTGACTAGTAAGACTTCCTCCTTCCTTTCTCCTTGAAAGCTTTTAGAAATCAATTTTCAGCCCCTCTAGTGGAATTTTTAAATTTAAAAAATAAAAGAAAGTGAGAAAAGCCCTCTGGAAAATAAGGAAAGAAGGTAAATGTAGTATTTTCCAAATCAGAATGGGTGAACATAATGTCTTCTGCATACTCTTGATTAAAAACCTAGGCAGGAATATGAGGTTTCAGAAATGAACTCCTTCTTCTTTCATTTTTGGTATGATGAGGGGTATGGGTAGACCCAGATGAATATCTGTGTTTGCTGTCTTATCTAGCACTGCAATATTTTCCTATGGCAAGTGAAACACCATTTGTCTTTTCTTAATCATATGTTCTCAGGATAGAGAAAGAACAAGTAATTTCCAGACTGTATAGAGTCAGCTTGACAAATTGCTCCCCTTCTCAGTGAAATATTTACCAGTTTCCTTTATGTTGCTATGTTGGTACCAAAGGAAGGTGCTAGGCCTGTTCCTGGATGGGAACATGTTCTCAGGATAACAGGAATTTCAGAGCTACACACCCAGTGACTTCTCTGTTCATGACACAGTTAGTGTGTCTCCATTTTCCAGCAGCTGAGCCAATGATCTTTTATTACAGAGACTGATTTCTTATGCTTCATGTAATCTGGTTTGAAAACAATCAGTTAATAAAAGAATAAAAATTAAAACTGCTTGTGCTAACAAGCGCTACCTTCTCAGTACACTCAGGCTACAAAGAAGCCACATTCAGACTTATGGAGATTTAATACAGAGCTGTGCTGGAAAGGAAAGGGCCAAGGAATGTGAAGGAGCTCACAATGATGCAATAGAGTGCTCCTGTTGAGGGGTGTTGCAAAAGACAGCGAGCCACTGCTTTGCAAAATGCATGTAAAGTCACATCAGCTCATGGCATCTGAGCTTTGATTTTATGAAGGTCTTGCTCAGCTGTATGTGAGTTTTTAGTTGCAGATTATGTTTAGTTATCAGGTGAGTCTTATCTAGTCTTCAAATCATAGAAGATTTGTACTTTAAATATTTGTTAGGACTCCAAAAAGCTGGCTTATTTTGTATGTAAAGAAAAATATATTAATGAAAGAAATGAAGCTGTGTGAAAAGTGACAATGGTTGATCTCAATTTAAGCAGAGACCCTACCAGTAATTACATTATTATGAGCACACTGCTGTAGAGCTCTTATTACTCATGGGAAACTATTATTTTTTATTAATTGATTTGTACTTAATAATTTCAGCAATGACTCAATGCCTGTGTCCCAGAGATTGTATGGGTGCAGGGGAAAAAGGAAAAATACATAAGTCAGAGGGAGAGAGCCTAAGGCTGCCTTTTCCCAAATTTGCCTTTATATTTACAGATGGTTGGGAATTATCCAACTAGGATATGCTAGTTTTGCAGAACTAAAATTCACATTAGGAAGAACATAAGTTTTGCATGAAAATGTTGAGGGGTTTTTTGGGAACTTGAAAATGTGGTGGGTACCTACTGACCTGGGAATCCAGTTGCATGTCCAATTGCTCTTGCTGGTACTTGCCAAGGAAGCAGCCTGTCTTACATCTGAACTGGAGGCTCAGGGTAGGAGAAGGGGTGAACAGGACAGTTGCAGATAAATCAGCTTTCCTAGATATTGTGAGGCCCGGTACCTCTGCATACAATCACCTCTGGGAGTGGATGAATAAGGGAATTAGTCCTGTTAATTACTTGATGTGGTGGAGGGGTTAACTGTTAATCCCACCTGACAATATTGTTTTTCTGAAACCCTGTTGTTTTCTGTGGAGGAGAAATTTCACTGATGGTCAAGTGTACAGCACAAACCTTGCTCTTTACAGTGCCAGTTACTGCTGACTGACTGTCTTGCAACGTAGGCTAGCAGGTACATGGCTTAACCATTCATCTCAATTGGTCCATCATATCTCTGCAAACATCTCTAAATCCACATTGATTACCTTCATTGCTATCTCAGGATACACCCTGCACAGGTTGGTCTTTCAGTGATTTGTAAATGCATACCTCTCCATAGGCTGTTTATCTGACATGTCGTATGGAATTAATGATGTTTATTCCCAGCTGACCAATTTGCATTAGTGCCACCTTTGCCCAGTTGCAGGATGTGCTTGAGCTGACCCTCCACAATTAATCATGCCCATCAACACTGACTGTGCAACATTCTCTCAGTCCCATTAACCAGCTGGCAACTGTTGATTCATAATAGGTGGAGGTACTCATTGGAGTCCCTGTGAAGAAAAGCAGAAATTCAATCTCACATGATATTTTTTCTGTACATGTACCTTACAAATACTCTGGGCTTAATTCTGGACTAAAAAAGGAGGCAATTTCTCATGCACACAGCACTTTCAATTTTGACAAATTAACTCCAACATTTAGACTCATCCACACAGTTTTGTCTACTTAATTCAGAAGCAAAACTAAAAGATTTTGGCTGTTATAGTTGAGAGAGAAAGAGAGAGAGAGAGAGAGAGGGAGGGGTGGCCTTCTCCAGGGTGTGCTTTAGCTCACTAAAAATCATACCCAGGGGCCAAAATGAGTGGGAATAGCCTAAGAAAGGGCAGAATAGAAATCTCAGGAAATCTTAATAGACATGCTTTCAAATGAATGAGGATTCCTGAAGGATGAGGAAGGTCAACTTTTCTGGTGGAGAAGAATCTTGCTTAGGATGGGTTTCGAGTTACCTGTATTCCACATCAATCATTAGGCTGAATATATGGTTTGGTGACATTTCAGCTGCCCTGCCTTGCCCAACCTAACCTTCAGCTGCTGGAGAAGGGCACAGATTTTGTGTAGTTTATGTGTCACATTTAGAAGATTGACCAGATCTGTCTATTTCAGATACAGAAGGGCATCTCAAATGGCATCAGATACTTGGGTTTAGGTAAACCAGATCTGCTTGAGAGTTATGTAATATCAAAAGGTTAAAGAATCCTTCAGACTGGAGGAGATGCCCTGGTATTTGGTTCTTTTGGACAGGTAAATTGTTTGTGTCCATCCTCCATGCCCACAGCCTACTGTAGAGGATATACCCCTGCCATAATATTGAGTGACTGTCTCATCTCTGGGCTCGTCATACAGTGGTTGTGAAAGGTGTCTGCTGACATATTCAGTTCTGGGTGGGTTGAATTACTCAGGTCTAAAAGACTGATCAGAAAAAGACAAAGGGATAAATGTGTATTTTTAAGCATGGTCCTGTGGGGTGAATTTGTTTCAGTGGCATTATTTACAATTAGAATGGTCAAAATTTAAAACATGTCCTCCAACTTAGTTAAGAAAAAAAATTAATCTCCTTCTTCTGATTTGATTCTTTCTCCTACATTTCCTCTTCTTTTCCTAGCAAGATCCTTTTTGCAGGGGATTGTCCCTTTTGCCAGGGTGTTGCTGCTTTTAATGGTGTAGGAGCCTGTCTTTGGCTGTTGGATTAACCCAAAGTTCAGGGCCTTACTGCTCACTTCACTTAAAAGGAAAAACCATGGATCTGTGATGTTTCTCTTTGTTGTAATCTGCTTATACCAAGGGCAGATGAGGTCCTTGTTGGTGGGATCAATAATAAATACTGAGGATGCTCAAAACATTTCAGGCACCTGTCTTTGAAGCCTCTGTGCAGCTGCCAGCTGCAGGCACACCTGGATGGAGCCTGGACACATCTGTACAGGCAATGGTGAAGTTCCCATTGGAGAAGTTAGATTTCCTAAAATAGACTCCTAAAATCAATGGCTTGAGTACTGTCTGTCACATACAGTATCTCCTCTGACAACTTATTTCTGCATCAGCATTTGCTCCCTCTTTGCAAGCTTAGTTCCATAGTTTTCTCTGGATTGGATCTGACCATTTTTGCTTCATTTTCTGCCAAACTTTCTCACAGAACACATTACTCAGTGAAAGCCTCCTGATCCCCACATGCTTTAAATACACCTGTGACAGGAGCAGGCTCATGTACCCGTGAGGTGGTGGAGGTTGCAATTACTTGTCTTTTGGAGGAGGCTTGGCCCAAATCAGCACAAACTGTTCCTCTTGAGCAGTGTTTTCCACAAAAACATGGGATCACATGTGGCTTCAGCTCTCCCCCCACCCCCTCTGTGTTGAGCCTATTGGCAACGTTTTCTGTTAGCAAGGTCAGTAACAATGTGTATTAGTGTATTTTATATTCATGCATCTGTGTGTATCACATAATTCTTTCTTCACCCCAATAAGTTCACTTTCCCAAGCACACATTTAAATCCCTCAATTACAGTCTAGTATTAAGCCAAGCCTTTGAAACACTGAATGCAAAATTTTGAAGAGAAAAAGCAGATTTGCTGTTTAAATAGAAAAGCAATAATTTATTTTTTTACTAAACTTGTTAATATCATGATTGCCCAAATAGTTTTCACTGGTAGGTGAAAATTCAGTCCAGAATTATTTGGTTAACAGCTGTTTGACTAGCAGGCTCCAGCAGATTACCAAGGCTATGGGAATTGCTCTACAGAAGTGTAGCCACCTCACCCTGTGAAAAGAGTGATGCAGAAAGATGGAGAAAACATGGATGTAAGAAGACTCTCAATGTGTGTAAAAATAAAGTAATTATTTAGTAGATTGAGGCTACCAGTCCAAAAGTGTGGGGTTTCTCTTTGAAGATGACTCCAAGAGCTATGTTAATTGGGGTGTGTGTGGGGGGAATAA
>VYZP01074427.1:0-13870 GCA_013400635.1 Hypocryptadius cinnamomeus
ACTGTTTCCAGAATGCAACAGTCTGTTAGGAAAATGCAAAACTCTTCTGTTTTATAAACAGACCTGGTTCCGTTTGGAAAACCTCTAAAATCTTTCTCTCCTAAACTCTGTCCTGAGACACTCTCTCTCTGCCCCTAGGGAGGGTGATAAAATGCACCTGCCACAAGCAGGAATATGAAACTTTGAAGCTTGATAGGGATCCCCACACCCAATAAGAACATGAGTGGTAAAATTATCCATCACAATCTGAAGGTCAAGTTGTCAAAAACACTTATGTTTACTAGAGATGCTGGAACATATGACTTGAAATATTAAGTGCTTTAATAAAGGCTTCAAAACTAGTTTCTTTGTCCTCTGTGAACTATGAGGAGCAAAAACAGCAGATAACACAATAAAAGTGAAAAACATTAAACTCTGCTGAGAGAACACCTGGGAAAATGTAGGTTGAACCAACTATCACTTACAAGTATTCATAATTAATAAACAAATAGAGGAAACAATGCCAGATATTTGTTTCAGCAGTGGGATTTTTGTTTTAAAGAATTTTCCTATCACAAAAAACCAGGTAATAAGTCACTAATACCTGATATACCTTCATGATATTGACAGTTCCTTCTCCATGCTGGCCTGGGGATCCTTGGCTCTGCAGCAGATTTCTCACTGTCTCTTCCATTCTAGAGAATAAAAATATTTATAAAAGTCAACGGCATGGAAAAAAAATTCAGAGTTGCATTCAGTGTTTTTGCTCTTTACAAGAGCCTAATGCATCCATGGCTACCATGAAATTAATATTTAAAGACAATCCTAGCCTTATAATGTTCTCATACTCCATGTTATGAATAACACATTAAGGGCCCTCTTTTATCTTTTGAAAATGCATAGTAATTAGTTGTATTGTTTAAATCCTACCCGATCTCTGTCACCAAACTAAAACCAAATGTGTGCAAAAGACATCACCTTGTTAACAGTGCAAACAACACCACGACAAGATTATTGCCATGTAGGAGCAGTCAGGTGAAAAACCCCCCACACAGCTGTGTTCTGAGCCAACAGTGGGGTCTGTGCAGCTCACACAGGCTGTCCATAGCATCTCTGCTATCACTCTGGTAGCACCAAGCCTGTGCCACTGCCTTGGTGGCAAATCCCATTTGCAGAACTGATAGGGGCACAGCAGCTGAACACTTTCACCCTTCTCTGCCCTTTCAAACAGGTGCAAAAAGCAAGTGCAGGCTCCAGTCTGGTACCACCCCCTCAGGATAGTGAAATCAACATCAGCTCCGTCATTTAAAGGAGGAAGGTTTGCACTTCCATTTTAAAAGTTGCTGATAGGCACCATCAAAAGTCATGTTTGATGTACACACATTCATCAAGAATGTTAAACTGATGATAGCACTAACCCTGCTGAATGGAGCCTGCTCAGAAAAAGGAGTTCTGCTTCTTCCCACAATAGGAAAAAGGGAAGCCACCTAGGAAACACTGGTCCCACTCAAGGTGGATCAAAAATTAAATCCCTTAGGGGCTTAGGAGATGTCACCAGGCTGATCACAAATAGCAGGGCTGAGAGTAGGGCTGGTTTCAGCTGTGGGTAAGAGGAGGAAAAGGATCAAAACCAGAGGAGCAGTGAAGGACATGACAACAAAGACACTGGGTTTCACAGCCAGAAATGGTGAAAATTCCAGTCCAAAGGTCCTCACACTTCTCCCCACTCCCCACGTCCCACACAGATTCTCACCCCTGGACAGCCTCTCCTTCAGCCGTGTTGCAACAGTTTTTCTCTCTCCCTTTCATATTTTCTGCTCTTTTCCTTTCAAGCAGTCTCAGTCCCTTGAGATAGTTGTAAAAACAGCCCAGATGGAATAGGGGCTGGAGAAGGGAAAACTGCTGTGGCACAGGCATAAGGGTGATGCAAAAGCAGGAGACTGAAATACCTCAACTCATACTGCCAGATACACTGTATATTGAAACAGTGACCTTGAAGAAGGTGCCAGTATTCCTGGGCATATCAGACCAGGAACTGCCTGCTGTTGTTTATTTCTACTGTGTTTAGAGAAACATGACTTTCGTGTGGTATTCTTTCCAAATGAAATTGAGCAGAAGAATTATTCACAGCATATCTTTTTTATATTTGTTTATTTCTAAGGTAACAATCCAGCGAGACAGAAAATATTAGCTAACTGCTCTGGCCAAAGGCCAATAGCATTATCTTTTATATGAGCCTCATAGTCTTTCTGTTCTTTCAGTCTTATCAGAATGAATGGCATTGGCTAATTAAGCAATAATGTGATGTTACTCCAGGTTTTCTCCTTTCAAGTCAGCCCACTACTCTACTTTTCAAGAAGCAGACACTGGGTGCTCATTCTATTCAGATGAACACTGACATTCTACTTATTCCTGTGATGTTTTTTTGTCATTGATGTGCAGACTTCTACACTGCCAGAATGCCCACAGAATAGTTTGACCATCTGTTGACCAAATGTGCATAAAATCAAGCCAGCTCTAATCTCTAGTGCAGACAGTGGTGCAGTTTTTCAGTTGCAGATTGGAACCATTTCTGCTCATAGGCTGACCTTAATCAGATGCCTTTTACATGAAAGAACAAATCATTTTGGTTCACACCATAAATTCCTGTGCAGTCCTCACTGAAAGATTTAATTTCTTAACATGCCCACCATTTCATTTTTAAATTAATGGTGTAATAGCATTCTTAATTATTGTGTTTATCTATGCAAATGCAGTTCCAGTGCTAGTCCTCCACAACATTCCTCCAATTTAATAAACAAACAAAAATGGGAAAAAGAACAGATTCAACCAGCACTAAATCACGGTTTTTCAATTTAGACCTAAGAATATTAAAGAAAATAAAGTCTAGTTGCATATTACTATGATCACTTAAACCAGCTCAGAAAAATTATGAATTCTTAAATTCAATAGGTCCTTTAATCTTCAGTCAAACTCAGATAATCTATTTTGGACCCTGCCTTGTTGAACAGCCTTACAGGGACAGGCGAGCACTCAGCTTCTTGTGGCAATCAGAAACACCTTCCATCAGCACCCCGATTTCTAAGCAATAGGGTCATTTTTGCAACATGACCAAGAGCTCAGTTAAAGATCATTGGAACTTCTGTGGTTTTGCTGTTTGCAGCTACCATAAAAGTCTGTAAGAGCTGACAGCTATTAAGTTGAACCACAGACATAACAGACTGTGTGGTAACATCACTATCAAACCAGCCCTGGGAGCTTACAAGCTTTGGGTAGCCATGGAATACCTGAAAAAGAAGAAAAAACTAGGAGAAAACAGGGAGGTGAATTATGCTTGCAGTCAAACTCACTGCAAAGCTGTGATGGCCAGTGCTCCTGCAGTTTGTGAGCTGCTGCTTCTTCACTCACATCCCAGGTGTCCATTTTTAGGACCAAATATGGTACAGGAGGATAATCGAGATTTGTTTTTTATGAATGAGAGTTTTTGATGCATGAATTAATGGCACCTTAATTGAAAAGCTATTGTTATCTTATGATCTATAAAACTCTCCTCTGTGACAACATATGCCAGAGCAATTTACTACAAATCCTATTTACAGAATGCAAAAATAATGGAGCCTCCATAAATTCAGCTTGGGGTCCCGTGTTTTGCTCCCTGAACAAGGCCACCAAAGGGTATGAAAATTTTGGAAGTGAAGCAGAAAAATTATGAGCTTTATGAAAGGCTATTTCTACATATTGACCTATATTTTTCCCCCTTCTGGTAACCACAAAAGGTTATTTGCTCTTGGTTTTGATTCTAATATCTCAGCTGGACCCAATCCAACATCCAGCACTTCCAGATTATTTTTAGGATAGTTATCCCCACACGTGCATTCTGCCTTCTTGCTGAACTGCTTTGCCAAGGATTCTCTGTATCTTATGTAACTAGCAAGCTGTTAAAATCTGAAAAATCAGCCTCTAAAGCTCATCACTTCTGAGTCTACATTCTTCAAGCATTATTTAAGAACATTTATTTTCCCCTTTCTTTCGTATTTTATTTACTGTCTATTCACCTGAACCATCTTGCATAGTGCCATTAAATTTTCTGGTACATCTGTCATTTAAATTGTCATTTCCTTAAAACTCAAATGTTCCTTTCAACTTCTATTTTTTAATAAATCTAGGGGGGTTTTTTTAGGGCAAAAGTAAATGAAAACCATGTTCAACACAAGCTCTTTAAGTTTCCAGACAAAACGCCAGTTCAGTGTAGGGGAACAGATCTCCACCAGTCCTAACCTAAGGATAGATTTCTCAAAGCACAAAAAAGAAGAAATGAGGCATTCAGAAACCAGAATCTGTTCTTGAAATGTAAGAATTTAAGTAACATAAAATATTAATGCTACTGTGGAAAGCACTGTCAAGATTCCATCTGGAAGATATTTACAATTACAACCACAAGTGTTCAGGAGTGGCTTATCCAGAGAGGATTCCACAAAAGCGATCACTCTGAATCTGTTGAAATGACAGAGTGTGCCACAAGAAGAGACTAAACAACTTGCTAAACTTAAGAGACAGAGCATTTAAGCAGCCAGGTATGATGTATACAAGAGAATCAGTAGGAAAAAGGTGAAGTGTGAAAGAAAACTACATCAATCTAAGGCAGATGATTGAAAAACAAATTGTATTTCATGGTTAGAAATACATTTAGGCTGGAATTAGGAAGTTTTTAATCATTTAAAAAGCGAGACTCTGAACCAGCCTACCAGGTAGAGTAACAGGATGAGAAATACAAACAGTTTTAAGCCACAATTGATTCATTTACAAAATTAATTACACATCATGTCAAGAGCTGAGGACTTGAATTTATGATCCACAGGTTCTTGCTGCTGTTCCTCCTGAACCAAAATCATTCCTACATTTAAAATATGCAATTTGTCCTGTGCTGTTTAGAGAATACCAGGAAATTAATCCAATTGCAATGGACAGTAATTTATTTTGGCTTTTTTTCTGAGTGTGCTTCCAGGCAAGGGGGAGACAGGAACCTATGGAAAGGAGAAAACATCGCTCCCTGCCCAGGGAGCAGCCCACAGAGCACAGATCTCATGTGCCCAAGGCTGCAGGAGAAACCTTCCTCATATTTTTGCTGGAGACTTGCTTTTAATGCTTCTCAATGTCGTGGTTCTGACAGCTCTGCTGCCTCCCTGCCTCCCAGGGCAGACCCTGCTGAGGGTGATGCATCACTACTGAGCAATTAAGCTCCTAAATTTCCTACCAGTTTTCTCAGGACCATCACTTCCACAGGCAGGCACGTTCTTTGTGCCATCCCACAGCCGTGCCATGGTCAGAAAACCTGCTTTGTGCCTCTGCCACAAATAAACATCTCCCTAAGCCACGCTCTGCTCAGCCACGTCCCACAGTGCAGCTCTCCCTCCAAGGGACAGGCAGCACGGAGCTGTTCAGCACTGGAAGGCAGATGATGGTTTCAACCCTTCCCCCTTGACCTAATTCCTTCCAGATTTCCACAGGCTGGCAGCTGCCTTTTGCTAGGTGCTATCACCTTCCCTTCTCATCCTCCTCAAGCTGATGTGACTTTACTTGGTGGTTACTTCAAATGGATGTCACAAGAATTCCTTCAGCTTGATTCTGACTTAGTCTTACAGAGATGTATCCAAATGTTTCTACAGAATCCCACTGCAGCTGTTGATCTTTATATTTCAGCTTTTTCTTTCTCATCTCATGCAAGGTGCAGGATAAATTTTTAGTCTTAGAGAAAAATATCAATAACAGATCTTTCTCTGTCTTCAGCTTGTTACTTCAGTGTAGTTAAAATTCTCAGGAGGATATTTTTTTCCAGCTCTTATCTGTGAAAGAGTGAAGCTTCCTGTCTCTCTCCTATCTAAGTCTCCTGACTTCTCTTTTTAGTTATAGATTTCCTGGAGATGTGGTCTGGGTTTTAGCTCCTTGAGCTGTCTCAGCCCTTCCTAGCACCTGATCACAGACAGAGGAACAGGTTCCTGTGTCATTTGTCAGCTCTTTTAGCTCCTGTTCACCTGTGAACCAGCTGGTATTTTTACCAGCTGGACTTTGGTTGTCTCTTTGGAGACTGCATTCTGTCTGGCATTGTGACAGAACTCTGTGCCTCTGTCCAAGCTTCCCAGCTCCCTCTCAAATCTCATAATCCAACCAAACAAAGAGCTTCTCTCAGACCCCAGATAAATCTGTTTCTCTACTTTGTTAGTAATTTTGAACTTCAGGTTTGGGCTTAGCTGCATCTCACTTCCTTCATCACTCCATTCAAACCTTTGCAATGGATCAGGGTAAACAGGGAAAATATCAAAGTGGCTTTACAAGATGTAACAGAAAAAAAAAAAAGCTCATCATCAGCAGTTCCTGTTCACTGCATCCATGCAGGAATGTCTCCCCTTCTACCTGGTTTCAAGTAAATTAGTGGCTGTCTGAGCTGCAGAGGCTGCTTGCTCCCCTCTGTCTCCAGGGATTCCCATTAGGAGCAGACATGGCTGCCTGCTCTCCTCAGCTCTGCCCCTGATCTGCAGCCTCCTCTCCAGACTCTGCAGTGTCCTGCAGCCCCACTGAGCCCCATGTGTGAGCCAGGGTGGTCCCCAGGATGAGCCACTCCCGTGGCGGTCCCCAGCTCTGCTGTCCCCATTGCCCCTCCTGAGGAGCCACTGCAGCCAGCTGTGAGCCCATGGCTTCAAGGGCTGGGGCCCAGGAGACAAACACAACCTTCTACAAAGAATTTAGATATTGGAAATGGATTAAAAAGAGAGAGAGAAGTGCAAATGGGTATGTGATAAACTTTAAAAGAGAACTGACAGATGGGAAATGCTGGGGCTTTAAACCCCAAGGGGTTTTCAGTTCTGCTTAGGATACAGCACTGGTACAAGCCTGATAGCAGTGAGCTGGGCAAAGCAGAATGCTCAATATCCCCATTTAATATTTCAGTTGGAAAATAAAGTAATAACATCCTTCATAACAGCAGCAGAACGATGCACTCGTAATGTATAATTTATATTTATTCTTTCTGTTCATCACCACAGGTGCTTATCAATCCAGAAATATCCAGGCAAATCCTTCTCCTGCAGCACCATCACCACCCCTTGCCCACCACAGGCCCTGGCCAGTTCAGCCCTGGGGCATTTGCTGGTGGCAAATCCAAACTACACAAGCCATGCTCTTTTCACATATTCATACAAACCCCTCTTTCCAAAACACACTCAAAGCATATTTGACATCCAAAGGGCACTCTGAGGATGAGGAGCATCACAAGCATTTTGTGCATGATGAAGGCAATGACTGCATGGCCGTGCTGGGGTGAAACAGGCCTTGAGCTCCAGGCACAGGAGTAGAGGAGGATCCTTCCCCAAAGCAGACAGCCCTATCAGCTTCTCTGTCCCCTGGACCATGCCAACACTCCAGATTACACAGAACTGAAAGGCTGAGCGCAACTTTTACTGTGTTGAACCACTGGCCATTGATCCCAGTGGAAATTTTCAAGGTATCCTTAAAATAACATGAATGTTTCGAGCACCAGATAAGTAGGGTAGGATTTTGAAAGACCTCAGCATTGGCACATCACTGCTCCCACACAAGTCTGAATTCTGTTGTCACGCAATGGCAGGCCTGACATTTTTCTGAAACTGCTCTAACTACCATCTGAGCCAGGAAATGTTGGAAGTGTTTCCATTGTCTCTCTCAGTCATATGGATTTCACTCATCAAACTTCTATCTACAGCAAAGAGCCTCTGAACAGCAATAGAAATCAGTGGTAATGTTTATTTCTGTGTTGACAGATAGACAAATGCCATATGGACTGCATGGGTGTCTTCCATCAGCAGCCCTGTATATGATTTTGGAAGTTACAGGCATAGAGGAACAAAATCCAGCCCAAGACTAAACCTTGCAGAAAAACTGCTCACCAGCAATTGAAAGGATTTTTCAAGTGGAAGGACTGTCCCTCCTACAGGTCTCCAGTAGCATATTTGGGACCTTAGGACAGGAGATATTTCCATTAACTATAAGTGGATAGAACCAGGCACACACAGATAAAGTTAATTATTGTGTCATCTTAAACATATGTTCATAAGTTCAAACCATATTCATGCTGGAGGCACCAGAAATAGTCACAACTAAAAGCTTCAGAAAAAATTACAGGCAACTATACAAACAGACTGCAAATATTTCCAATTTCAAATAACAGTAAGGGTTTACTTTTTTCTTTTTTTCTACATTTTAAACAAATATTTGTTTGTCCATATTTGCAAATGTTTAGCTGGATGGAAAGATCTATCTACCAGTATTTCATTTTGCATACCAGGACCCTGATGCAGACCAACCACTATTGTTCTAATTTCCTTACAGAACTGTACAGCCACTCAAAATCGAAAAGCTCTTGTTCAATTCTGAGTCACAGATTCAAGGTGGTACCAAGACTACCCTCACACAGCTGCAAAAATTTCTGCATTATGTCACAATGCTATTTGTGAATTTATGGACTTTGAAAAACTAACTACCAATGGAGTCAATGGGACTCTAAAGAAAAAAAAAAAGAGAGAAATTCAAGAAACCATTTCTAGTTTGGTTCAATAACCTTGATTTCACATCAAAATCAAATTCACATGACAGTTCCAGCCCCTTCCTGACATTGTATGGCCAACTGCAAAGGTCCAAACTCCTGCACATGCAATTACACAAGACCCAGCTATGAGAGGAAATTTCCCACTTTGAACTTAGATTCCCCCAAAATAGATCATCTCTGACGTTCACAATAAACATCAAGAAACAATGCTCTGGTTCCCAACCATGAGATTTGCTTAAAAGTAATTTTAAAGAGACAATAGGCAGTCTTAATAAATATAAATTCTTTTGAATTTTTTGACTTCTGCCTTTCCAAATTTCAGCTCAAAGGGACTATAATAAAGAAAGTTAAAAATGGAGATTTTCCCATCAGCTGTGTCTTCCTGAAAAACTCTAAATATAAGATCAGCAAAGATGGATGAAATGTGTAGGAATAATCCAAGTGATGTTTGTGTTACAAATAACGATATGATATTTTAATTCTCAGGGGGATAATGTGCTGCTGTAGGTATATCTAAAATCTGTCTTTCCTTTCTTCTCCTCAGCAGAGAGCTTGCTTCAGATCTTCAGGTATATTCCAAACAGAGGTATGAGGCACTTCTGGGCTGACCAGCTGTGATCAGGAGCAGCTGATGTCCTCATGTCCCTTCTGTGTGACTGGGACCACCTCACACGACAAACCCTCCACATTACACCCTCCAAATTACCAAGTCATGGAATGAAAAATATATAAATAAAATTATTTCAACATGTTTTGCCTCAAAGTAGATCCAAAGTGACTGCCAGGACAATGAATGCCAAGTGTCTCCTGAGCATAAGAAATGCCTTCTTCCAGGTAGATTTCCAGCAGCACTGCCTGGAACAACACAGAATCCTATTCCAATGGTGCCCAGCTCCAAGGGAGTTTATCCTCCTGCAGGACAGATGCAGTAAGCAGCAATATAGATCTGCTACTAAAGAAACCTCAGATGTACAAATAATTACTCTTGCAGTCTAATTTTCAGGTGGTTAGAAAACACCCACAAGATGTCAGAGATGTCAGAACCAAAGCCTTGTGGCTTTAGATTTCCAAACCACAGCAGCAGAGCAAACCAGCCTAAACAAGTGAAATATGGTCAGAATAATGGTCTCCAAGGGCTTAATTACCTGTGTCATTAGGTAGTGGTAGCCTCTCTAAAATTATATTGACAGCTTTTCTACAACCAAGCAGTTGATAATGAGGCAATAAAAATACATGACAGTGCACACAGAAGAGTGCTGCAGTAGTGTCATAAACAGCACAATCAGCTTTGATACCAACAAAAAGAGCTGCACGAAACTAATTGTGAGCTGGTCACATAAAAACCAAGGACGTATTTTGTCATTAATAATTTTTCATGTTCTCCCCTTCTGTATGTGTGCAAGCCTGTCACAAGCAAAATAAGATAAGAAAAAGAAGGGAAAAAGAATAATATCAAGATACAAATGAAATGCAAGAGGAAAAAAGTAAAAGTTGCATTAAAACAAACAAAAAAGACAGAAGCAGTTTTATGCCTCCAAGTTCAGTTCCATAAAGCACTCTACCATCTCTCCAAACACAGTATTCTGTCAGAGCCACTATCCATTGCATGATATAAAAGGAGTACACAGCTTCAAAATGCCAAATTTGACACTACTGAAGCCCTTCTCTTTAAATTGGATTATCCTGGAGATGAACAGGGTAAATGCAGGGGAACATTTCTGTATGGAGGATTTGCACTGAAATGCACAGAAATATTCACTGCATGGACGTGCTTCCACAACTGCCTGCTGCCATTTGAAGAAAGAAAGGAGAGAATTGAGAGGAAGAGAACAAGACATGAGGATCAGAAATAAAGACAACATAGTGTAAAAGAGGTAAGAGAACTTCGAGAACAAAAAAAAACCCCAAAAAACCAAACCCATGAAAAATTTAAGCAAGAAGTAAGAAGGCAGAAAAAAAAAAGTATAACAAAAAAGTTAAATGCAAAGAGATGAGAAGTAAAAGGCTGTCTAGACATCTCTAAGGTGCAAATGTTTAACCATTTGTACTGTATTGGTATTTCTTTTGAGAAACAGAAGATCATTTAAGAAGAGCTTAGAGAAGGATTTTCAGTCCAACTACAGCCCTAAGTGGAGAATCACAACATCACTCTCTCCTCCCCACTCAAGCACTCATTCTTTAATCATTTATCTTCAGCACAGCACGGGATCCATTTTCAAACAGCTCTGCAGGATTTTAGCCACACGGCTCCCATTGTGTTTAATGGGAATCCTGTGGGCACAGCTCTGTATGAGGCTTTCAAAATGTACACCAAAAATCTCTAAATAATGCACTAGTTGAACATTACCCTGTTTACTTCTCATAGGACATGACTATAATGAAGCAAAGGTTAGGTCATTTGTAAAAGCAGTATTTATTGCAAAGGTCATTAATGTTTTCTACAGGGATTTTTTTCTACTGTAAAAATATTTAGCATAACTATTTATGATTCTTTTTTTCATAATATCTAAAGCAGAGAACAAAATCAACTCAAACCTCATTTGCTTCAGAAAGGAAGATCCAGCAGTTAGCACATCAGCCTATGCTTCAAGAAGCCTCTTTTCAAGACTTCCCAGTGTCATAGGATACCTCTGTGGCTTTGTTTCAGATTTTCCCTATGAAAGTTGAGTTAACAGTTTCTATTTCATAACAGCTTTATGATGATTATAAATACCAGTGAAGCACTAATCAAAGATTCATCAGAAAAAAGCCTCCATATGAACTCCCTTCTCTCCCTTCAAGAGGAAGGCTGTTTCCTTGATCAGGTCTGACATAACTTGAAAGCTTTGAGAAATGCAAATCTTTGCCATCCAGCTCTATACAGGCAAGAGCTTCATTTCTGTGCTTTCACCTTTCACAAGCAGCATTCAGAACAGATCCATGGACACAGAACTTTAATCAACTTTCATTCACCCAAACAGCAGATCATATTCCATCATCCCTTGGAATCAAAACCACAGAAAGTTTCAGGGACTTCCATTTCAAGGGACAGATCCTCAGCCTTTTGAACACGTGCTAAGTGGGACAGCTCTGCTGCAGAGAAAAGGCTGATACATTCACTAGGCAAAAGTTTAACCAAGGAACAGCAAACAGAGCATACTTAACACATATTTCTAGCTCTAGGAATTAATATTAGATGTAATATTAACATCAGTGGTTTACTACAAACTGTCACCTTACCCATGCAATTTGTGCTACCTCAAAAATGTAAGATCACCACAGGAATAAACACATTTATGTTAAAATACTTCAAAATCTGACTCAGCAAATAAAATTCTTATGTTAAGAACTAGATTAGCACTCTTTTTCCTGGATTACAAGAACAGATACCAGATATGGCAGTCTACTATGAAAACCTCAAGAAATATCTGTAAAACACGAGGTTCAGCATTCTGCAAGGTTCTGAGTTTATGTCAGAAGAATTCAGAAAAATTAGATGACTCTAGAAACTACTGTGTCTGCCAGTTTCAAACTGTAGCAGCATGAATTACTGCAAAATTGCCTAACTTTGAGCACAAGTCATTCCACTGAACTCAAGAGTTCATTCCATAGAGTCAGGGCCTTTGTGACTTAACTGAACAGACAGGCTGTACTTTAGCTAACCTGGTGGAAACAAAGCCTCACAAGCCTGCCTTGCTAAGAAATTATTTAGTTGTGCTCCTGAGGGACTTCTTTTCCCCTCTAAGCAAGAATCAACACAAAGGAAAAGATCCCTTTGAATCCTTAATTAAATATTATAAAAAGCTGAAAGAAAGCTATCATCTTAGAGCACACTATTTCCATGCTGGAGACTGATTTCTTGCAAACCAGCTTAGATATCTATGTCCAGAAGGAGAAAAGGGCAATAACAACCAAAATAGCCACAGTGATACAGGAAAGAGAGGCTGGTTGCACATGTTGGGAATGAATGTCAAGCACGGAACAGCAGCAGCTCACAGAGCCAAAGCTTTAAATATTCCATTTGTTCTCCAGAAAGGAGGGACCATTTACCTTTATCATAAGCAAAAATGCTACATAGGGCAAGACCTCTTGTGCATGACAGGGGAATTGCCATAATGGGAGAAGAAGGTTTGTCAGGTCCTTTTACATCCCTAGCTGGGCAGGTGGAAAAGCTGGACTCTCAGGCAGCTACACAAAAGCAATCCAACCTGTGGGCACAGGAGATATCTCAGACTCCTGCTTGCTCTGTTAATTTAAGCTCCCTTTTATGACACAATTATAATAATTCACTCAGGTTCCAGTGTTCTGCAGTTATAAGGAAAAAGAGATTTTTATGACAGATGTGACCTGGAGAGGCCAAGGTGGGCAGGGTGGGCTCAGGGAACAGAACCCAGGATGGGTCAGACCTCCCTAGGGGGCTGCACTCAGGGAAACACAGATCTTGCCAGCCTATGTGGCTTTAGACAGATGTCAGCCAAAGGAGGCAAAGGAGAGAATAAAGCAAGTGGGTAAAAACCCCATCCCTGCAAAAAGCCAAATCCAGAGCAGTGGTTGTAGAGTGGGACAATCTGCCTTCACAGCAGAGACAATCCTGCCTGACACAAATGCAAGCAATGTCATCTTGCAGAACATCCAATGCTGGCATTGAGTGTAAAAATAAACTAAAATGAAACTGAATTACTTTAAATCACCCACGTTCACTTTATTTTTAAAATAACTGCTATAATAGCAATTTGTAAATGATCCATATTTGTCTGTTCTATTTTGCCTGTTCATATTTGTCTGTATTAGTGTGTTCTAAACAGCATTTTTATTTCAAGATTCTTATAAAATAAGGATGCTGACAGTCTTTTTATTAGCACAGTGCTAGCCCAGTATTTTTATACCTTTGTTAAGTTCATTGCTAATGATTTACTTCAAAGTAATTTCAGAATACTACAATAAAGTGTAATTGACTTCCTTAATCTTCATGATCTCAAACCCTAATTCACTGCTGAAGCCACTAAACACACNTTAATCTTCATGATCTCAAACCCTAATTCACTGCTGAAGCCACTAAACACACAGCATGTTCTGAGAAATTGCTTGGCTGCAAATGGTATGAACTAAACCTGCTAAAAAAACAAACCTGCTCTTTGGAAATGTAAAAATTATAGAACCAACAATACTTGGAATTGCTGAAGGAATATGGTAATTCATTTTACAATAAAGGCCACGTTCTTCTTCACACAGGCTTTTTTGTTTTGATATTTACACTGATGCATCTCCAAATGAAAAACAGCCTTATGGGAGGAGGAGACACAAATCCTTAACTGGTGGGGTGATCACTTACAC
>VYZP01074441.1:0-18921 GCA_013400635.1 Hypocryptadius cinnamomeus
GATATTTTGGTCATCCACAGATTCATATCTATTTATGGATGCAGGAGACAAGAGTTCTTGGTATCAGGCATGGTGTGAGCACAACTGCTCTTTCCTTTGGAGTAGGAGAGACTTGGAATAACTGGAGAGATCTCACCCAGAGCCAGGTGTGAAACTGAGGCCAAGATGGGATGTAGGAGAAGCAATGTTGTGTATGAAAACAGACCAGGATTTAGATAAACCTTCCTGGAGCACTTGGAAGCCCTGGCTGATTGCTGCTCTTCACATTCAGGCAGAAATTAGAAAGATTACACTTCCTGACACTAAATGTCTGTATTCTGCCCCGGTTATATTTTAAATGTCTTTTACAAACTAAGCCTGGGTCTTTTAAAATTAATTATCTTTAATTACCAGATTCACTCCTCTGTCCTCAGAAAATTGTCACTTCATTTTCTTTGTTCTAATATTTGCTTACCTTCCCAGTTAAACGTGACTTTTCAGAATGAAATTCTCCATTGTACAGCAGGGTATTTCTAGCTAATTTCCTCAATACCCAAAGGATGCTCATAATCTGGACTTTTAGAAATGAGTATTAATTTCTTTTCTGTATATTTCCTCCTTTGATCCTAGTTACTTTACAAGGTCAATTCTAAGCACAGCTTCATAAACTTTCAGGCACCTCCTCCAATTTCATTTTCTGTGCCCTTCAGCATGAGCAGCCACAGGTAAATGATACCCCAGCTTTTTTTCCAGTGCATTCTTTTCCTCTTCCCAAAGATTTCACTTCTGTTTTCCCTGCAGGTTCATTTTGCATTCCAAAAACCAAGATTCCTTTGGCATAATACTGCCTCTCCGAATCTCACCTTTACATGGCTCCGTGAGTTACTCATTTTCATTGATATTCCATTTATATGATCCAGCACATCAGATTCCAGCAATGCATCAGAAATCACAATCGGTGTCACCTCCTTTGCTTCTGCAGTCTCTTATTTCTCTTTGTTCCCTCTCTTCCCATACAGCCATTTTAATGCATTTACATGTTTCTTCTAATCTGATTTCTGTCTCAAATAATGCAGTTCTGAATAAACTGAAATTGCCTGGCACATCTTAGCTCAAGTGCCACTCAAACCCTGCTCTCCTTCATCAGCCCCTCTCACCCAAAACAGCTCTTGAAGGCATTATTGTTCATGCAGACCATGAAATAAACTTTTATTCAGAGGGAATTTATTGCTGAAAGTGCTAACTCCGTGTCCAGGTGAGTTTGTTGCTTTGCTTTTCAGAGTTCTTTAAAGGCAGAGGGGAAAGGATCACTAAGATTTTGACAAAGACAAGTGTGTCAGTTAAAGATAATTGAAATTATTTTAATGCTTGAAAATTAAAATAATCCAACTTTTCTAGGTTATATTAAAAATAATAACTTGGAGGAAATATTTGGTGTAATGGATCATAAGATATACACTGGATAATGGCAGAAAATCCAAGAAGTCTATTGGTGATGATGGGTTTGTAACTTTAATTGACATTCAAATCTTGTTTAAACATTGGCTTCTTGAACTGTAAGTCTCTCTATTTAATTGAGTTGAGGCTAAAATAGAAAAGATATCGTAATTTTTAACTGTGGCCACTAAAAACACCTAAAGTGATAAAATCTGGAATCTCAAGACATTTAGAACCAATGGGTTTCTATTTCAGTAAAACTGACCCTACAGCCTTAAAACTGACCTAGTCTTTTTGAGATAATATGATGATAATATGATTTTCACTCTCATATTTTGAATTTTTTAACTATATCTTGTTCTCTTGTCTTCCTTGGAAGTAGATTGAATTTACTTTCCAAAATCATGTAAAAGGTTGATGTAATTTCTCACAAATATTATAAAGCAATTTCCTTTAGTGCTGCCAAGCCTAAAAGAGGAAGGGAATATTTGAGCACAAACTTTTTACCCTTCTTCCAAAGCATAGCTAATAATGAAGATTTGGCAGGAAAAACAACTTAATCTTTGCAAAATGTTTAACTTACAAACCTATATTTTTACTTACAGAGTCATCCAGAGTTCATCCCTTAAGTAGTTTTGCCTGTTAAAATATTCACCATTCTCCAAATCATTCCGTTGAATACAAAGACGCTCAAACTCCTGGATTCTGGTTCTTCTCACAGTTTTCCTTCAGCATTTCCTGATATCTGTGTGAAACAGCACAGAAATTTGTCTTACAGCTGAAATTGCTCTGTCCCCTACCTCTGTTTCATTCCATACTGTTCTTGGACACACCTCTCCACCCTATCACCCATTCCAGCAGGTTTTTCTCTGCTTGGTCTAGCAAGTTATTCAGGGTTTTTATCTTTTTTTCTCCACAGGTTTGTTTGGTCATTTTTTTGGTTTGATTTTTAGTTTTTGGGGTTTTTTTTTAATAATTACACAACACATTTTGTTCACAGATTGGAAATTCCACACATTCCCTCCATTTACCAAAGCCATTGTTCACCAGTTTGTCCTGACGTCCCACACAACAGGAAATTTACAATTGGGAAGGTGAAAGCAGAGATTAACCTCTGGGTTCTGGCTCTTCTTTCACAATGGAAATCTTTGAGAAAGAACTGATTTGATTTTTGTAATTACACTTCAGGGACATGGAGCAGACTGTGTGAAATTTGGTCACTCAACTCTTTCATGACTGGCTTTAAGTGGGAAAAATTAGTATCAATTAGGGGATAGAGAACTCCAAATCTCCAATAACACTGGAAAATATTGCAATAAATTACTGCATTTTTGTTCACACTGTGCCACTCACTCACCAAAAAGCAATTAAAAAAAAATCCTCAAAATCCCAACACCTTCTGGATTCAGCAACATTGACTGTGAGCAGCACATCAGAGGATGAAATAAAACCCTCCACACAACACCAAGAGGCTTAGCTCACTAAGAAAAGAATTAGTCATAGCTTCTATCAAGAAATAGATTTATGATACACAAACAAACAGATAAAGCTTCCACTCATTTCAGAGCCTACTTTTTGAGGGCAAATTGAGTACTGGAAGCAGCAACCTCCAAACAAACTGTCTTCTGACCGCCATTAAAATTGGGCAAAATTAAATGTTAATAATTTAAAAAAAGAGAAAATTACATTAAATAGTAAATTAGAGGCTAGATAATTAATGCATTCCATTCTTAATACCAGATGTTCTTTTCTTCTGAAAGCCTACAATTTATAAGTAAAAAGAAAAAAAATTCTCAATTGCTGATAAACAATTAATTAGAAGCAAACTAAGCTTGAAATTAGATTATATATTTTTACAAGAGGCTACATACCTAAAGAGTTATGAAATAATTGCAGGGAAAGAAAGGTAGGCTTTAATTGTTGAAGCACAGGATGAGGCAAACTTTCAGAGACTGAGCTTGAAATGAGAGCCTTTTGTAGTACAAAAACACGATGAGACAGCCTTTCATAGCATTTCAAGCTTTTCCATAATATATTGTCATTGCAGCCAAAGAACCTGTCATATATGATAATTTTCACACAGTTTTGAATAAAAACTTCAAATGGATCAAAAGAAAGCTTTCAAGTTGCTTTGTGGTTTGTAAATATATTTAGAAATTGCTTTGTATCACAAACAATGGCACTCGAAGCACTTCAAAAAGAAAGTTGTTAGTTATGTTACCTAACAAAAATAACATTATATACTGAAAATAGTTTACAACACTTACAGTGGATAGAAACATTTATGTAAACAGCAAAATACTGGAATGACTCTGTAAAGAGTATTGTACAACAACAGCCACATTGATTAAAGTTACTGCTGAATTTCCTGTTTTATTGCTTTTAGTTCTCTTACTATCCTGGAGAAAATGATTGAATTCTCTCAGCCCCAAGAATGTGTGACTTGTTAAATATTTGAAAATATGCAAGTATTAGACTGCACAAACCTAGTAATTTCCTCCGATAAATAACCTAGGGGAAAAAAGCTGATACTCATTATCCTCAGCACACTGCAGTAAACTGTATGTAAGTAAAATATATCACTATATCTCATTTGCTGACAGTAAAATATACACCCAAAATAAGTTGGAGACCTCTAAAATAAGTCACATGTCATAAAATATCAAAGACAAATCCCAGGATGACCTCAAGGGAGGTAGCACCATATAAAAAGAATACATATTTCCAGCAATAACCTGGTTAAGGAAGTTATTAATGTATCTACATGCTCAGTACAGAACAGTGAATTTCCCAGTGATTGCTGCATTTTCCCCACTGCCCAGTGCCTGCTTTAACTCAGCACTTGGCCAGTCTGTTCTCATGGCTCTGCCTTCACCAACAGGAGAGTGGTCCCCAAAAATTGCCACTAATTGGTAAAGCAATTTGGAGCTAGACAGAAAAACATTGCCTTTATCTATACTGAAATTTGGAAGATGAAAACCAGAAGTCTTTTTTTTCAGTGTAATATTTTCATTTTCTCAGGACAAACGTGAGCACGTTGTGTTGACAGAAATGCTCAGCGTAACATATTTAGGGTATGGGCAAGAGCACAGAAAGCTTTTCTTTATTAAAAATTTTATAGAAGCTGATTTTTTTTTTTCCATTATGACCAGATCCAAATCCTTATTTCATTTCATGACAAATGTTGGAGGAATTTACACTCTGAGATTCCCCTAAATGCTGGATGTTGAAAGATACCGTGCCAGCCATGTAATCTTTATCACGGCTGTACAGGGAGGTTTTATTCATTTTAAATCATACAGATCCCAAAACAATAATCCAAAAGGCAGACTTAACTGAGTTCCCTTGGAAGCTCACCACTCAGATTATTTTCTCTAAATCTCTAAGGCCATTAGTAGAAACCTGATAAATGAGAAATAATGCTGGGTAAAAAGAATGTTACTGCAAGGCTATAATTTCATTTTATAGAATTTTTCTAATATTTTAAGCTTTTAATAGTGCTAAGATTAACTGAGTCATACTTCATTATATTACTTGGCTTCAAATATTTTGCCTCTTGATTTCATCAATGGAAAGTATTCTTCCCTTTTGCGAACACAAATTTTGCTTTGTTTTTAAGAGATTTCTAATAATGAAAACAAACAAAACCTTCTTGATGTGTATAACCTTAAAAATAAAATTGCTTGCCCAAATATGGATTTACAAAGTACTTATACATTCCTTTTGTACCAGAACACCAGCAATTAAGAGTAGGGCAGCATTTAATTAGCTTGTCAAGTCTAACTGCAAATTCTTACATATATTTTTTTCCCTTCAGAAGAATTGTATCAAAATTTTATAGTCTGCCTCTTCACAGGCTGAACCTTCCTCCTGAAAACAAATGATTTTATTCCTTCTGGAAATGTGAATCGTGTACTAAATCCCATGCCATATAAATAATACCTCCTGGACACAGACAGATCAAACATAAAAAGTCTAAGCCTTAATCCTCATCCCCAGACAATGCAGGCAACTTCAGAAAGCAAATATATCATGTGTCTGAAAAAGGCTGATTCTGCTCCAAAGTCAGCAGCACACAAACCCCACCGAGCCCCTTTGTGCTTCCATGCCAGTTTATCCTTCATTTCAGGGAGGATCCTGCTGCTGTCCAGCAATGGTGTACAAATTCCTTATGAACATCATTTCCTTGAAGCTGCTGAACTAAACTGAGAAAATGCTGGGTTTACATTTTTCTTCCTTCATTGCTTGAGGATGCTCACAAATGCATGAGCAGAGAATCTCAGGATCCACCCAGCCCCACCTCCATGTTCACCCTTAATCCTGTCCTCAAGTGCCACATCCACATGTTCTGGGACACATCCAGAGCTGGTGACTCCATCAGTGCCCTGGCAGCTGTGCCAGTGTTTGACAACCTTTCCATGAAGGAATTTTCCTTGATATCCAATCTCCACCTTCCCTGGCCCAGCCTGAGGCTGTTCCCTCTCCTGTCCTTTTCCCTGGGAGCAGATCCAGACCCCCTGGCTGTCCCCTCCTGTCAGGAGCTGTGCAGAGCCACAAGGTCCCCCCTGAGCCTCCTTTTCTCCAGGCTGAGCCCCTTCCCAGCTCCCTCAGCCCCTCCTGGGGCTCCAGCCCCTTCCCAGCTCTGTTCCCTTCCCTGGACTCTCTCCAGCCCCTCAGTGTCCCTCTGGTCATGAGGGTCCCCAAGCTGCCTGCAGCACTGGAGGTGACCCAGCAGTGCCAGCACAGGGGACAGCACTGCCCTGATCCCCCTGGACACCATTCCTGACCCAAGCCAGGTGCCACTGGCCTCTTGCCCAGCCAATGCCCCCCAGTCACACACTTCCCACATGATCCTTCATCTTCTTTAAAGCAAAATGTGCTGCAGATGCTTTGAGCAGCAAAGAGCTGAACTTTCAGGTAATTTTAGCAGCTTAAACACTTTATTAAAACTTTATCAAAAAAGCAGAAACAATTCCTGCCTAACACCATACTGCAGAAGAAGGATATTACTGTTCTGAGGTGCATCAATCATGTGCAGCATCTTTAGGAATGCTCAATGCACTTGTTTTGCTGGAGAATCATTTTTGGCATGCCAGTGCTCGATTCCGTATCGTGTTCTTCAGCCAGACAATGAATAATCCTTACCTAAAGAGCAATTACAGATCCATAATTTCAACTCTTTCATTTCCCTTAATGAGGGAAAGCACCAAGAGCAGAAAATATAGGCAGCCCTCAGCTGCCATTAACAGTGAATGAGATTTGCAGAAGTAACTTATTTGAAACTTAAATCTCTGTATATATCTGCTACATAATTAGTTCATGTGTCTTTATAGATGCCAATATTCTCCTATTCCTCCGTAGGTGAAATGTCTTTGCCTCTTTAGGGACCATAAACAAAGTTCACAGACACCCATCAAGCATTTCTTGTTTCTGATCTCCTCAGAAGAAAAGCTGATCCTGTCAAAGATTGCAGGACCCATTTCATGCTGTGTCCAGCTCAGACCCTGGGCATAAATCCTGATTTTCTGCCAGAGGAAATGCTCTGAATCTACATCAGAAAAACATAGGATGTACCCCCAGATCCTCAGTTCAGCCAAGGAACTCTGCTTGGAAGCCAAGGTACCTTTGTAATCCACACAATCACTTTTTACCTTCCCAGCAAGTTTAATTTTGCTTAGAAAGAATTTTTATATGCTAATTTTGTACATAATAGTTTTCAGAATACAACATGACATATGGGAACAGCAGCTTAACAAATTTCATAAATGTAAATGCTTATCTCAAACAATGTCACAGAGCTTTGAATCTTGTGACTTTTTTTTCTCCCTTGTTAACTGGCAATGCTTGTGAAAGCATAAAAACTAAACTGCAAAGTGTAAATTTTTCCCTTTTCTTTATTAAGGATTACTAATAGTATGTGACCCCATATGGCAATAGAACATGAGGCAATACATTCCTTAATGTGATTTCTTGGACAGACTAAAGGAAATCTAGTTATTGGCAGAAAAATGTAAATTTTTTCCCACATCTTTTAAAAGACCTTTTAATTTTCTGAGAAAATCTGAAGCCATACCTTTATGCTTTAACTTTTCTTATTGTAGAAAACAAAAGGATGGGAAGATAAATTTTCAAAAGGTTTTCCTTGCAGTAATTTCTTAGTGCAGACTGTGGGTGGTAATTCAGAATGTCAAGAGTAAAAATGAGATTTTATCTCAGGGACTTTAATAAAACTATCTGTACAGGCTGTCTGTGCTTCCAAATATTTTTTAAAAGGTAGAAATTAATACTTCTTCACACGCCATCATCTTTAAGTCTCTTACATTTTCTGGAGGCGATTAAGGACACACTTTCTCCAGCAGAAAGAACTTCTGGCTGTCCCCCACCTCCTCTCCTCCATTTGAGATATTTATGAAAAGACTGGATATTAAAGAGCCACATTCTGTCACTTCACAGGTATTTAAAGCACAAACTTTTCAGATCACCTCAAAGTGATGTCCCTGCCCATGGCAGAACAGATCAGCCCCATGTTAGACCAAGCCCAGCTGTGGCACAAGAGGCCCCAGTGCAGATATCGATGATTTTGGGGGGAAAACTGAGACAAATTGCCAGCAATTTATTTTAGTGAGTATGTAAAATACAAAAATCTTCCTGCCTTTACTTTTATAAAATTTATTAGAAAGGAATTTTTTTATCACAGTGAAAAGGCCCATGGATTTTTTCATAGTCTATTTTTTAGCAGTGTTTTCCTGGTATCTAATTTCTCTATCTGTAATGTCATAAATCTGTCAGTCATGCTAGAGAGAAAAATGAACAAACACAGAAAACTCCCTGATAATACCAGAACATAATTGCTAACTCAGAAAATAGATCTGATTTTGGTGAAAGCTCTGAATACAAACCCGCTCTGAAAGCTCTACCATTGGTCCACTGTTACAAGCAGAAATGCAAATTGCAAACATGAAATAAATCCACCAGCACAGCTTTCCATCGGCTATCCCTGTTACCTTGCAGTGGGTTAAGTTACAGCTATTCCCATTTCATAAAAATCAAATTGAAAATTCATATTACAATATGTCAATTTTACAAAGAAAATAGCTGCCTCCTTCAGATGTTTTTTTTTCCACTCTGCTTTTGTACAGGAAAAAAAGAAATGCACTGACTTCTTACAAGCATAGTTTGAAAAGGTAATAAAATCAATTTCTGTTTCTGAGAAATCAAGGGAAATCATGTGCAGAGCTGCTCTTCCCACTTTGATGCTTCCCAAGTCTCCTTGTCCATAAAAAAAGCATCACTGGAGAGGCTCCCCACTGCTGCTCAAACCTGTCTGAACAACCCTCTCATTAAAGGCTTTGAGGTTTACATGGCATGGACCTGCTTCTGTTAAAGGGGGAATGCAGTTCCTTTGGAAAATTGATCAGTTTCTGCTCTTTAGATCCCAAGGCCTCACATGGAGCTAATTTGGGAACTTCCACATCTCTCCTGAACAAAAATTCTGCAGCAGCATAGCACTGGTAGATCTGGAGTACAGTCCAGCAAAAGATAATGTTCCTTTTGTAATTGCAATATTCGCATAGAGCACAGGAGTCACGAACTGTCTGCTTTGTTGGTTTTTTGGTATTTCTTTTTTGTCTTTGTAATAATGTTTTATAACTGAAGAAGCATTACATTTCAAGGTAACTAGACAAAAGAATGTTATTTTTGTTTCCTGAATAATGCTCACTACTACTGCTATCCTCAAATTATAAATAAATTTAAAAACCCTTTGTATTTACATCAGCAAGATATAAATATTAATTCCACTTCCCACTGGAATTTTTATTAATGTTTTATATGAAACCTCTCCCATATATTCAATTAATTCTATTAAGGAATAAGACAACTATAAAACTACAAAAAATCCCCCAAGTTAGAAGATTTTTCATTAATATTATTTACCTAAAGAATGACAGCAAAGCACGTGGGGATGCTGAAAGCTGCTAATTAAGGTGTGCATAAGCAGTGGTTGGCATCCCACACTATATATTATATATATGATTTATTCACATGGCAGGAAAACTCAATGTCCCAGACCTTATTTGTCAGCACTGTGTCGTATTATTCACAGATAAATTCCTACCTCAGTAAGATAAAGGAGAATGAAGTTTCAATTTCTATAATTTCCTTACTTTAGGCCATGGGATATTTCATCAGCTACTACATACCTTATTTTATGCTGGTGTTATCACAACTTTAAATAGAATGTGTGACAGCCCTTCTATGCTTCAAATTTTTCAGCTAAATCCTGAGCCTCCAAATACTTTTCAGGTATAACAGATATAAAGAGAAAAAGTTTTGTCTAAACCAAAATTATGATTATTTATGTAGTCAGAATTCCCAAGAGTGTTGCAGCAATTAATTATCAGGAAACATGCTGAGAAGGGTAATAGATATGGGACATCCATCCCTTCACTTCTAAGGTACCTGCTCACTTTATTTGTTATTAAAGATGAGGAAAAAATGTTTTATTTTTGCTTTTTCTCAGTTAAAAAGTGTTAACTGCATGTCTGGTCTCAGGCCATTAACACAGAAATTATTTTAAATTACTTTGTGAAAGAAAGAATCAAAATAAACTGCCCAAACCCCCTATTTCAGACACAGAGCCAGCATTTATTCTGCCAAAGATACAGGACAGCAGAAGTCCTGGAGACTCTGGAATTTCTTAGTTGAGATTAATGTCAGCAAACACCTCTTGGCTTGTGCTTACCCAGATTAAAGCACTGAAACAAGATGCCCTGATCATATTCTCTGATTGTGAGTGTTTGACACCAACTTCTATCAGAAAGAAACCAACCAGAAAAAAACTTGGAGCAGAATTCTCCAAGTTCTGACATCCTGCAAACTTCCTGAAGATCATTTCACACAGAGCAATGGAACAAAGGGAAATGGAGATGTTGATAGCTCTGGTAGCTTGGCAGCAGCTCCCCCAGCCATGTGTCAGATAAAGGGTTTTTAGCAAGGGTGAAGCTCTGGATCCCTGCAGGGAACAGGAATCCCCCGGGGCAGGGAGGCTCCATCCACACAAATCAGTCTGGCAGGGGCTCTGTGACACAGGGCTGAAGGAATTTTGGAATCAAAGACTGATTGAAACAGATTTTCTGTCAGATTTCTGTCTCAGAAATGCCTCATGACAGAGCCACTCACTTTTCACAGATTAGAATGTGATGGGAGCTCAGAGACTCGGATCACTGAGCAGCTGCCATCCCTACTCAGTGCTGCCATTCCTACTCTGTTATCCCTACTCCAAGTGTTGTATCCCTACTCTGAGTGCTGCCATCCCTACTCTGAGTGTTATCCTTATTCTGAGTGTTGTATCCCTACTCCAGGTGTTGTATCACTGCTCCTGGTGTTGCCATCTCTACTCCAGGTGTTGCCATCCCTACTCCGAGTGCCGCCATCCCTATTCCAAGTACTGTATCTCTACTCCAGGTGTCGTACCCCTACTCCAAATGTTGCCATCCCTACTCCAAGTGTTGTATCCCTACTCTGAATGCTGCCATCCCTACTCCAGGTGCTGCCATCCCTACTCTGAGTGCAAGGTGCACACAATCAGTGGAGTAACATCCTCCCTGCAGCATGAACTCTGCTCAGCAAACAGGCACCATTCGTATCCAGGGAAATCAGAGCTCAAAAATACTGTTCCTTCAATAACTTTTGCAGGAAATAGAACACAGAGTAATTGTTCTGGGATAGCAATTACAAGGCATGGTGATTCTGTAGCATATTCAGATCTGTATTTCATTGCCCCTTTGCCTGCCCTTTTTTGAATTTTCTGGTTCCTTGTCCAGCTACCTTGCTATAATTGCTCTTGCCTTTCTCTCCTCAGACTATGCACTATTATTTACTGATTGATCTTTAGTTTTCAAAATGTAAACCTCAATAAATGTGAAATTAAGGCAAAAGGGTACCAGAGGTGAAGAAGTAATGAAATATGTGTTTTATTTCTCTGAACATCTCCCAGTTCAGCCACTACCTCCTCTGTTTTAATGTCACTGCTGTGGAGATCTCTCTTTAAAAACCACAAGCACAGACCCAGAGAAGAAATATGCAGTGTAGAAGTCAGAAACATGATGCCCTCAGGCAGAATATTAAATATTTCTTTTCCTTTTTTTTAAGAAATATCATTTATTCATAGGCAAAGCCACTTAAATAGATATTTCTTAACAGAAGCTTTTATTTCCCTTCTGTGAGAAGGAAAACCATGCATTCTGCTTGCAAAGCTGTCATATAATGTTTCAGCCAAGCCAAAGGAAATTTGGGTATTTAAGGAACTCTTTCAGGCAGGGAATACAAGGCACTGAGAGTGAGAGTTGCTAAGTGGCTCCTGTTGGGGTGACAAGCTTCTCATGACAAACTGCCCCAGAGGACAACTCAGAAAGTCGGAGAGGGTTATGAGGATCTCTGTGACAAAATGCTGAGGGGAGGGGTGAAGAACAAGAGAAACAAACATTCCTTCTGCTCTCCAACAGGCAAAGCTCCTCAGCTGGGCAAAGCTCCCAGCAAGGTGATTTCACCACTGCTGGTCAGATCAGCAGTGCAGAGCACAGCCTCTGCTCACAAATAAAGTCTTACCTTTAGCCCTGGCCTAGGCAAACCTAGCACTGGGAGCCATGCAGTGGAGCCAGTCCTTGTGGTGGTTCTGGGGAGGATTCAGGCACTGACATTTATTCTTCTACACAGAACTAATTTGTTCTTGAGCTTGGAAAAGACCTCCAGGACCAACCTGTGCCTGACCCCACCTTGTCCCCAGCCCAGGGCACTGAGTGCCACATCCACTCCTTCCTTGGACACCTCCAGGGATGGACACTCCAAACCTCCCTGGGCAGCCCCTTCCAATGTCTGGCACCTTCTCTATGAAGAAATTCCTGCTGATGTCCAACCTAATCCTCCCCCGGCCCAGCCTGAGGCCGTTTCCTCTCCTGTCCCTGTTCCCTGGGAGCACAGCCCGACCCCCCTGGCTGTCCCCTCCTGTCAGGAGCTGTGCAGAGCCACAAGGTCCCCCCTGAGCCTCCTTTTCTCCAGGCTGAGCCTCTTTCCAGCTCCTTTCCATCCCCCTCAGCCCTTCCTCATCAGACTTGCTCCATGTCCCATGGACGTTGCCTGATTCTCCTATAATAATATATTTGGAATTGTGCAGCTGAGGGCCCCAGCACTGGGACAGGGTGTGAAAGACCATTTTAACTGCTGAACATGAAATGACAGGCAGTATGAGAAGCTGTATGAGGTCTGGCCTCTGAAACATTCAGGATGGAGTCCTTGAACACAAACTACGAAGAAGTCAACCCATTAGGAAGAGAGAAACAGGAAAGAGAAGCATTCAGGAAGATGGAAAAGATATATGCAGAGCTGTTGTGACTTCTGTATTCATCATCTTACATTGCAAAATATTCAGAAACATTTTAAAGCAAAGAATTGATAAATTAAGATGCCAGTGTCTTCTTCAACAGAAGTAAATGGTAGGTGAGTATTTAAATTTGGCAAATAAAATCTGAGTGCCTAATTACCAACTCAGTTCAAAATGTGTGTGCTTGCAATGAAAGTCAGCCAGGGATCAGTTTTCATCCCTTGAAGAACTGCCTTGAATCAGTACTCTGAGATGTGAATAAACCATTATTCTGTCAACTTTCAGACCTTCAACACATCTGAGAGAGAGACAGTGCAGAGATTGGAAAGCTTCCCAGAAGGTTTCTGAAATTTACATCAATGCTGTTAAATGTAGTAAAATTTGAATTAAAAAGAAACTGGGATTTTACTGATTCAACAGCACAGGCTGCTCCAAATGAGCACATTTAAGTGTGGAAGAATTGGTTCACTTTCCTAAAAGGTGATTGAGAGGTCCATGCCTAGTGAGAAAAGAGATCCTTATAAATAGAAACCAAATAAATCTGTGTACCCTTTTTCCATTGAAATACTGAAATTGAGTGAGAAAATTCAGCTTCCTGTGAATTTATTCCAAAAGATCCCCAAGTCTTGTTAGCAAAGGTAACAGAGGGAAAATTTTAATGTTTCCAAGACTTTCAATTGGATTTTCTATTGGATCATAGAATTTGCAAGATTTTCTATAGATATTAAAGTTATCCCCTTAATTATACAATGATTTCTTTTTAATAATATGAATTTTATAACTACCTCTAGTTTAGGATGTGATACTATAGCGAAAGGAACTATAAATTCGAATTTTAAAAGGATTAACTATGAAAGTTATACATAGTTCATATGCATATGCATATCTTTAAATAAAAGGAGCACATTTCTATTATTGTGGAAACTCCTGGTTTTCTGGGAATTTGCTAGCCCCTGTCAGCAACCAGGCCAGGAATGAATACAAGACACATCTGTTGTGTTTTGAAAATGCAAGGGCTGAAGGGTGTCTAATTCCCATTATTTTTACTCAATCCTTTTGTCAGACAGGTTTCCTCAAAGGAATAAGGAATTCTTTATATCAGAGTTAATCAATTTCTGCTCACAACTGTGGCTTCTTTTAAAGTCTTGTATCTGTCATCTTTATGTTAGGGCCAGGATCAAGAAAACTGAAACATCAGTGAGTATTCCTGTATGAGGACCTCCTGAGACCTCCAGGTAATAAAGACAAGTTTTGCAGTTTTAGTTTTCTGTGAAATTCAGACTACTAGAAAATTCAGACTACTAGAAAACTTCAAGGACAGCAGAATGCTGGTTTAAGGGTTTATTATGTCCCCAGGAGATGAAGATGTTCCTGAAATATTTCAGAAACATGAATTGAATGCTTAAAAAAGTAAATAAAATTAAAAAAAAACCTCTGCAGTGAAAGAATCAGTATTTACCAAAATCCTAAGAATGACCCACAACTGCACTAGAGCTTTCTTTGATTTATGATGAATGCATGGAATTTGGAATTTGCTTAGATTGTGATGACTTCTGATGCTAAGGCCTGTCAAAGTAACCTCTGAGCTGAGGTTGGGCAGGGTTTCTGAGCTGCATTTCTCTGACAGATTTAATCCAGGTCTTATTATCATCTCAGAGTTCCTTCAAGTTCTTGGAAAAGAGTCAGCAAGGTAAGCTTTCCCAAGGGACTAAACCCATTTGGGAAGTTTCTGGACTCTGAATCTGCCAAGATCAAAAGTTCTTCCATTCAGTTTTTGTTCCAAGTCAGCTCCAGTGCTTAGGCTGAGACTCACCACTGAACTAGTGTGCCGCTGTGCAAACATGACTAAAATAATGGGATTTAAACTCTTAAAGTATATTAAATAGGGAGAGAGCCTAAGATTATTACCTAAAGCACATCAGACTTGAAATAAAACTTTTCTGTTCTACTACCCATAAAATCTATGTGCTACAGAAGAGCTAATTTCTTCTTTCTGAATTTTTCTGCGTTCCTTGGGCGGTTTGGGTTGCGCCCATCTCACCCAGAACATCCACTGAAAGTGCTTTTCTCATTCAAGAGCAGTGTGGGGGTTTAGATACAAATTGCAGGAGACAAACCTAGAGCTCAATCCATTAAAGAGAGAAAGATCCATTTGATAAGACAGAAAACCTGAAGCCCAAGAGCCAGCATTTAGCTTTCCACCCACTGTTGCACCTGAGCAGATGCTATCCACTTTACAGACAAACAATCCTCCCAAAGGATTATTCCAGTGCTGCAGCTGCCCCCAAGCTCAGGTCAGGAGTAGTGTCCCATCACTTGAGAGGATACACAGGCACAGAATCAGTTAATATTTATGCCATAATCTGGGAAAAATTACCATTTAACTTACAGAAAGTCAATTTGAGCTCAGCATATTCTGACACAATAATTTTATCTCACCTATTAACAATAAGCTTTGCAATTCTATTAAACCTTTGTAGACAGCCAATCACTTTTATCAAGATTCTATATTGGTTTGTTTTACTGTGAACCATTAATATTTAATTAGTCAGTTTTGTTAAGCACAGAGAAAAAGCATTCCTCCAGACCATTCCTGCTGTCAGGTGTGCTGGGAGTTGGGATGGTTTGTGTGCTCTTGGCACGTTCCCCTCTCTCCTGGGACACAGCAGAGCTGCCCTGCAGTGTGTGTTCCAGAGGAGAACACATTTCCTCTTTATCTCTGCATCATCCCTCAGTGAAAGCAGCCATGGGAGAGATCTGTCACAAGTTAGAGACCTCAATTTCTGAATGAGTTTGAATTTCCACGTGTAAAAGGACATCAGTAATTTTCTCACATTTTCCTAATCTCCCCTGATGGATTCAGGCCATGCTTTTCATTTACTCCAGATGTGATAACCAAACTGTCAGCTACATTTCAGCTTTTCCTTTAATCTTCCCTGGAGCCAATAATAAAAGATTAGTAATTGACAGTGGTTGCCAGGCTAAGGGTAATGCTTTTTTTAAACACGAGAAGCAAGAGCTGTATTCTTTGAAGGGATAATTTGTGGGAGGCCAGAAAATTGGATTACTTTGTTATCTGTTGTGTAAATGACAAAGATAGTCAGTGTCCTTAAAATGTCAAGGCAAGTTTAATTAAAAATTTACTACCTAATTTGAAGGTGGGAGAAGAGATGGAAAGAGAGGAAACACAGTGATGTTTACAGGTAATTTAGAAACTTCACCAGGAAACATATAATAACAAATGTTATTTTAAAAAAAAAATTATATTGATATTTTGATACATAAACAAATTTTGAAACACACAGACTTTTCTTAAAAGGAAAAAATATCTACTCTCCTCAGAAGATAAACACACCATCAAAATATTACCACTATTTTAAAAACACAGGGTTGGGAATGAGAGAAATGTCAAGAAATGTTCAAAAAATGAGCTTCCTTAGAAAGAAATTCTCCAGCCACATCCTGAAAGTTGTCTGCAAGTGGTGAATTTCACTTCACCTGTGCAGTCACTCAAGTCCTTAGCATTACTACACCAGGTAAGAGCCTTTTTGCTGCATTACATGCACATCACATTTTTGTTTTCCCTTCCAAAGTGAGGGAAATTGCGTGGAAAACATTAATACTTAGGGACAGATTCTGTCTCAGGCAGCACAGCTGAGCTCAACCACACTACTGCATGTAGAACTTCCATGAACGAATCAAATTTGTATAGGAAATATGAATTTAAACACTGGTGCAAAACTATGGCGGTGGGGAAACATAGTTTTACTGAGAAAAGCTATGGATGAAATGTTGCCACAGAGAGCAGATGACAAAAGTCAGATTTTTGCTGAACTAAGGTGCACAGTTTGAGTAAAGACAGCGCATTTTTGGGATTGAAAGTACATTATAATTTTTTTTTTAATTTAATGCAGATTCTTTTTAAGATTTACATTGTTAAATCAGTAATAGCACCATGTTCAATCAGCAGTAAGACTGGATTTCAAGAATACAGACTAAAACCTGAATTAAATAATGATTCACTTCACTGTTTCTGATAGAATTTAAAGGTCACCAATATATTGCTCATAATCTAATACTGGGATAATTTTTCCTAGGGTAGGTAAGTGAAACAGTAAAATGCTTTTTATGGTTACAAATTAGAAGATAATTTGAATTTTTAAACCTTTAAGAGTGGAAAAAGTAAGACAGCAGGGTGATGGACAAGACCTGTTTGTTTAAAATAGAGAACAGAACACAAGAATATAATATAGTGACTCAGAGTTTATAAATCAATGAGTTCTATTTGTAATCTAGATCATACATCACAAAAACAAAGAGCTAGAATCCTTGTAACCAAATATACTAATCCTTAACATGAATGGAAAATATAGACAAAAAAATCTCGGCTGCAGAAAGTGTAATTTAATTTAGCCATGACAAGGAGAGAAGCAGTCTATGTGCTAAATACCAGAGTGATTTTGATTGTCCAACAAATGGCTCACTGAAAAAGGCAGAAAATGATAAAATTAAGTCTTGGTGGACTGAATTAATTCACATCCTTTTCCTTTCACAAATACTTACAGACAACATTCTTTTCCTTCTCTAAAAGTAAAGAACTGCAAGAGAGAAAATAGTGCACAAAGCAGCTCTTGACAGGTTATTTTTTTTCATGGTAAATTCTACTTCAGAAATTTTACTGTTCAGACACTAACCTGAAGAAATGCCAAAAGAAGAAAAAAATCTTTGGCAGCATAGTCCATAATTACATAAGCACACTTGCAGAGTTGTGTGAGTCTTACTTTCCTAAGCTCCCTTTTACACAAGACACATGATATACATTGGAATCAACCCAATCAATACAGGAACCTTTGCCAAAACCATCTTGCACCTTTTCATTATAAAAAGATTGGCAACAGAGAGCAGGTTTTGCAGTGGGATATGAAACACTCAGTCTAAGAGTCCCTAGAAGTAAATCACAGGAGCATTGTACAAAAAATGACAACATTCCTATTTAAACAAGCTCTCCATGATGGAGACACCTCTGGAATTGCCCTCTGGTGTCATTCCACAGGTGGGTAAAACCCATTAAAAGGAATTTAGGAACCTTTTTTTCCCCAAGAGAAAATATCTGCTTCCATACCACTCTCATACACGGCTTTGCCAGTTCCATCATGATATAATAAACTGGGAGGCAGTTTTTGCTCTCAAATGCTATTTATCAGTTGTGGGGCTGAGTTTAAGTGAACTGAAAATTCAAAATCAACCTAGAGGTACATTTTACAAATATCCTATGTAACATAACAAATATCTTTACAATCTTTACATGTTCTAGATAATCTATTTCATATTCATCTAGAGAAAGGAATCAGATTAAGTTTTACTAAATATGTTTCTATGTGGACTAATGTGTCTGTGCATCTATGTAAGGGAAAATGACAATACAGAGTTTTTGTGGTTTTCAATTAGCAAAAGAACAAAGTCCGTGTGTCTGTTACACCAATTCTAATTCCCATGAAATGAAGAGTGGCAAAGCACAGCTTTTCCTCTATTTAAAACTGGCTTTTGTAAGAAAGCACATCTTTCTGCAATAGCAGTTTACATATTTCTTCAGTAGAACTGGATGGTGCCCAACACTCATAGCCCTGTATGATATTGCATCCATTCTAAAATAACAGATTATAACAGGGGAATTTTTAACCAAAAAATAGATACATTTGAAAAATGTCAATGGTTTTATATGAAGCCATTGAGTTTTGAAAATTGTACTTTGTCTTTTCTCTCCCGACTCCAAGTCTAAAAATCACATACACAGGAGCATAAAGAGCTGCTGAGTTTTTATGCCAGCTTGGGGGTACTTCTTTAGGCAAGCAGTAAGAGGCTAAATTACAGGGAATGGCTCTTTTCAATCAAATGCAAATATTGAACAAAGAAAATTACTTTTAAGGACTGAGATCAGCCAGATATTCAATATTCAAAAGACTCCATGAGAGACTCCAAACCAAATCCAATGTTTTGTGCCATGTGCCAAATTGGCTCTGGAACGTGCTCAGTTCCATGCATAGGAAGATCTCTGGGATTTGCCATCTTTGTGATCAGTACATCCTCCACTACATTTAGTTGGGTTTTTCACCAATTATGAACTG